>CM034358.1:56944580-57000946 GCA_019925275.1 Mytilus edulis
ATTGGACCTTAGACCCTTACCTATGATTTACACCTGAGCGTTTGGCCAATTTGACTTTGAATTATTACATGTCAATGTACCTTTGTGAAAGAAAAGAGAAAAAAGCCACATAATAAGCACAAGGTATGTCTGATCAGAGAGATAATAAGACTCAGGAGGTAGAAATCTTTAGTTGCCGGTACACAGAATCTAAATCGTTCATTTATTTATAGGAGCATACCGAGGAGGGGTGTCTTTGAAGGTGCTGGTAGTACCTAATATCAGACCGGCTTCGTCGTTGAATTGCTGACCACGTGCACGCCTCAAGTAAAGTCCATCATTATAGGTGATCTTGGCGTTTGAGGGTTGAGGTAGAGATTGCTACCACTGGGATTCACTGTGCAAATAAATTCACCATAGATACCAGAATTAAAATATCTTAAAATTTAAAACGCATCCACCAAGTTTCAGGTAAAATCATAATCCCAATACCTTGTTGACGGGTACACCACCCAAAGCAATCAAGTCTCCAATACCCAAGGCAGAGAGAATGGTTTTAGATACCATGTGAAATGCCCTCATTGCCAACCCTACGAACATGCGCCTTTTTTTATGTTTTCTTTATCTGGGTGGTACTCGGCTCCAGATTAATAACACAAGTAAGTTTTTGAAGAAGTTTGATAATCTTTTAACCTGCCGAGAGGTGAGCCACATCTTGTGTTCGAATTACAGGTTTGCATGGGACAAACAAATGGAGACTTGACAACCTTTCTTGGCAGCCCAGTGTAGTTTATTTACTTGACCTTTCAAACCATTATCGTGTTAAGTTATTATTTGTTCCCTTAGAAGATGAAAATGGATAGTGAGGTTTGATGGGGTCACCATCCTGATCGGTGAGATAAGTGCACAGGCCATTGATGGTTTTCACGGTCACTGGTAAGTACACCAGGTTTTTGGGGGGGTTCTTCATACCAGGATCGACACCGGGAAAGAAACTACAGATGGTGGATTACTGCTTTCCATTAACATAGCTCCCATAGATAATACCGCTATTTACCAGCTGGATGCTGATGATGTTAATGATACTAACAATGTGTTACCCTTCTGTATAACCCTATCGTAGGTGTTAATTTGCCGTTCTAATCCCAAGACGGTGTTGCGGCTATTTGTAAAGTTGAAATCTTCTTTGTAGTGCCAGGCGAGAGTTAGTGATGCTCTTAGGGTTTCCGATTTGCATTGATAATGCTTTTGGCTTTGTGTTTGTTGAGCTGCAGCTGTCTCTGTATTTCATCGTTGATGCCATATGAACCTGTGTGAATGTTGGGGATGGAGTATACGTAGTAGGTCTCATGATTTACCAATGACATCTCATAATTCTTTCCAATATTTAGTGGATTGAAGCGGGTATGAATTTGGCTATGGTTCCTGGATACTATGAACGAGAACCCCTGCTTTAGATCGGTTTTACTTACGAATTGCTGCAAAATAATGTTGCTCATTTATTTTCAGGCTTCAAACACGACGTTCATCTTGTGTCCGTCAGATTCGAAGTAAAGAACTCTGTCGGATATTCCAAGTGCAAATGCTTCGGTGTTGGCGGAAACATTGCGATCGAATTCGGCTCGTATCTGGATGTCCACCGTGGATTCTTTCAGCCGCTCGGGCTGATGACTTGCAAAGATGATAAACACCGGCTATAAGCCTGTGAAATCAGAGGTATCGGTGTTGACGCCGCCGTTACTGAGGAGGGTGACCATGTTGTAGAGTTTCTTTCTGATGTCTGCAGCCTCCTTGAACACTCTGGCAACCCTATTTTGGGTAATAAAGGCATTAAATACGACGGCTGGGTAGCGTTCAGCGTTGACAGTAATATCTATGTTCCGCAATCGACAGTGGTCGCACACGGCGGCTTCATGGGTCTTATCCACACTTTTGTCGGTTTGGATTGCAACGATTGTATATCTAGGCTTTTAAGTACCACTTGTGGCAGATAGGCGCCAGTTGAATTGTGTGTTTTTGGGAACGGTGATAGAATCACACTGCCTCATGCGAAATCCACAGTCGATTTTACTTTTACTTTGTATGGTTTTGTACAGCCGCATCTTGTTTTTGTCTGATGGGGTGACGTGAAGAACGAACCAAGAGATCTGACTCAGAATATTTTTTGCAACATCGTTGACTGCAGCGGCTCAGTGCATGGCATCGGCGTTTGAATCACGCGCACTAGTGACAATGCATGCTTTAATACGTATACGATCTTGTCGTAGTCGTCTGAAAAGCCGAAAATATGTCTCAGGGGTATGGTGAATGAAAAAGCTCCTTTGTTGGCAGGTTTGGAGATAATTTTACCATGACGTGCTGCGAACCCTGTGTTTTCGGTCTCAGCTTCGGTAGATGAATCCATGCACCACAGCTGGTTGACACCTTGGGATTTGGAGAAATCGTCGTGATAAATCAGAATTTCCAACATGGTAGTGGCAACGCCTGGGTTATTGATATGTTCGATTAGCTGGCCTGAGAGAAGAGATACATGATTCCATTGTGAATGAGAGACACTAGATCTGCATCAGCATATGCACTACTGTCGTTCTTTTGCATTTGCCCCTCTACCAAAAGATAACTTTCAGCGGGATGGAGTAATAAGTCTTGGGTTTCGATATTGATTAGGATATCACCTTGATTATTCAGGTTTGCACCAGTTTGAGGTTCGTATTCGTGAACCTGATAAATCCCTGGAGACTTTCATCGAAAGTCAATCCTTCGGTGATTGTAAGGATGTCAGACATAATGTATGTATTTTTAGCGTTGACGAAGTAGTAGATGGTTTATACCACTTTACCAACCACATTTTTCAACACCTTTCAAGGCTACTGTGTCAAACAGTCCTGTCCTACCGTAGTCGTACTTTCGTGCGTAACCTTTTTTTATTTGCAACATTTATTTATAGGAAGCTACGATGAAGCGCCTTATATTCCTCAAAGTGATATGTCTACCCTTTTTCATAGCATCAATAATCGACACAATTTCGTTGCACACACCATTATTTCCTGCTCGGTAAGCTGCAGCAACACAGTTCCAAGCGATCGAGAAGCTGTTTGAAGTTGGCAGGAAGAAACACGGCTGGCAGCCCACTGCCAAACTTATCCCTCTGGTAGATTTTGGATACGATTTCCTTCCTTGTAACTCTTGTTCGCCTTCGCCGTTTTTAAGAGGTGGAATTGCATTGATACATGGCACCGGAAATTTTCAGGATCTCTTCAAAGTCGTCAAGGTCGTCAGCGTCGAACGAATCTGGTTTCTTTTTCCCCATGAGTTCCCAGAGGCCAAGGGTTCCTTTGTACCTCACACCATCCACGAAAATATCATCGCCGTCAAAAGTAACTGATAAACTTCGGATGAAGAAACCATCGTTTTCAGATCGCAATCCAAGGGTGTGGTCGGCGGAAGGAGTCATACTGAGCTGCAAATACTGCTGTGCTCGAGGTCCGAGGACGGTGGTTGTAGGTGGTGCAATAGGTAGAGGGTCGGCAAACTCGAGCGTTGTAGAAGGAAGGGCTGGCACAAATGGAGGTAAATCTTGGTGATTTTTTTAAACTGCTTTCCGCTGGAAAAGGTCCAATCATGTCAAGGCGGTTACATGCAACTCCTTTGAGAGTGCCTCCCGCTGCTTTGGGACGGGAATTTGGATGAACGTCATTTAATCATAGCGTTGGAACAAACGCCCCTATGCGTTGGTGTGAACGGCTTCGAACGCCTTCAATGGTTTCAATGAACGCATTCGAACGCACCTAAGCGTTGGTGTGAACGCCTTCGATTGCCTCGAACACCCCAATAGTGTTGGTTCGAATACCAAGTCGACCCAGGTCGATCGATTATATGCGATGGTTCAAGCGTGGGTCGAATGGCCATCTTCTGAAGATTCCTGTATCTGAGACATACGTCTTTACGCGGTTTGCATCGGTGATTGCACTGATGACCGAAAAAAGTTTTGGCGGGCATTTGGGTTGTTGTGGGCGTTGGGATCTTCCATTATGTGTATAGCCAATTCGACAGACTTTCATCCATATCGGGACATAAATAATGAAACACAATCCAACCACACTTGTAACACAGTCTTCATACCTTGCACGGGGCCGTCTCAAATTTACATTTCAGGACCATTCGTATTTCTTAGGCTGGGGATCGAACTCTAGCTCCAGTTCAATATCTGACAATGACTACTCTAGGAACTCTGAATCCTTGTACTTCGAGGGGTTATTTTTGAAACAATTTATTATTGATACTATACCTATAAAACTCATCAAATTGCATCGATATTTTCCATTTGCCTTGGTGCTTTTAATATCGATGGTTACAAATACATAGGTTTTTGACCAGCAATGTTTACACTGAATGCCAAACTACTTAGTATTCCTTGGTGAGATTGTTGCAGTGATCTCGTCGGATTTGTTCTTAGCATCATGCTAGAAGAAGCATAGGACATTGGCATTCTCCCGGATAGACTGGCGGGGCAGTTGAAGTAGTTGTCACAATTAAAAACAATGTTGTGGCGATCACTCACGTAGTAGTCTTCATTTGCTAAGCATCAAGTCGTCGAACGCAATGAGGTTTGGTCGAGTTTCCGGGGCTTAGTTCATCGCTCCTTTGCTCGAAGAAAAAGTTTCGATACCACTCGGGTGTCGTGGTGGTGGTAAGGCGTTGACCACATCGATCAACGAGTAGGGTGACTTGCCTTTGCACTGTACGATGTTTAGGATATCTTCCTTATTTTAGTAAAGCCTGTTTCCAGCGCTTGCTGCAACACCCGGTAGATGGGCTGGTGAAGCGATTTCCCGAAGACGTTCAATTGATCGTACTTGAGGCATCCATCGCACAGGATTATGTTGTTTAACAGCGTTGTCTTACCACAGTCCGACTTCCCAATGATAAACCTTCTGATTGCGGCAGGAGATAGCGATCGCTCCTGTCGGGGGCGTTGGCACTGTAGTAAATGTCTTCGACGTTCATTTATTTGTATAAAATAGCGATGAACTTTTGCTTGCAATGTCACGGAAGACGGACATAGTTAACCCCAGCGAGGTAATGACCAGGAATCGAACAGGCGACGGTTTAAAGTTGGAAATTGTAAGGTATGCGGTGCCATGAAGTCTCAGTTTGTTGCTGCAACTGGTGCAGGGTTCATGGACAAACTACTAGTAATCAACCGATCAACCATGGAAATGCGTCTACCCGGACACAACTTTACCGGGCCAGAGATTAAACTTAGCAAGCGCCTGCACCCAGAAAGCTCGGTCAAACCACATTAATCGAGTTTACCAGGCTGCATATCACCACGATCTCTGTTATGCCCAGCACAAGGATAAAACCGCCCGTTACCCCATCTGTGGCAAAGCTATGCTAGCCTCGCTTTACACCATTGCCAAAACTTCCACACGCGAACGCATGGACCACAGCATCATCGGACCAATCATCGATACCAAAACTCGATTTGGTCTGAGTATTTAGAAAATAAAAGTTCGCTGGACCGATGATTTAGCGGATGAGTTGCACAAACCAGTTCGACGCACGTTTCAAAAACGCGGTGTAGTAGTGTGGTGTGGATGAGACCTAGGCGGCCGACCTTGTTGATATGAGTGTCAAAATACCTACCACATCGAACATATCTTGCGTAGAAGAACATGGGGAGGGCTGAAAGAGCTTAACGTCACGTGGAGGGGTACCCCATGGAGTTCAACTATTGGGTCAAAGCTGCGGATGTGCAATAGACTAGTTCATATGACTGGAAAAAACTGCTGTGTTATCATATAGTTGGGCAGGTCCTCTTCAGATATGAGAGTCGATTCGCGCCGTCTCCTGTCCGCCGTGTGATAAGACTTCACCTTCAATTCGATGGTATTGATTTTCTCTAGAACCGCCATGCTTAGATCCACATAGTTCATTGCATATACCATCCTTTGGTCACTAGTTTTTGTGCCGCAAGGTAGACACTTTCCCACTTTTTTCTCGATACCGACAAGGTGTTTTTTCATGTCCTCGAGAGCTATTTCACGATCGCTTCTAGCGCAGCCTCTAGCTCATTGTTGTCTTTTATACCATCTTTCAACTGCTTGGTCACCTACCGTTTTGTCACAGCATCCGAGCTGTCCTTGGGATATCATAGGCTAGTAATGCGATTGTCGTTCATATCGAAATGATGCACGATCCACCAGACGGATATGCACTGTCTTGCATGGGATCCAAACTTATCCATTTATTTATAGAGCGAAAAGATTGCATTTTCCACGATTTTCCCATTGTCAGCATCTTCAACACGGACAGACAAAAGTGACCACACACCACATCCCCTCGCGTCTCAAGTTCATCAGTTTTGAAAAGGATCTCAGGCTACAAATAGTCTACCATCTCGTCGGGCGTTGGCAAACCATAAGAGTCAAAGTAATACTTTGTCGGTCTGCGCTTTTACCAACACGCCAAGTGCGTTAGAAGATCCTTCCAGCTGTCGTGGTTAAGGTTCCACATTTGGTGTGTCAGACCTTTGGTACATGTAGTAGTGAATCAGGCATGACCGCACCCCAACAGTATTGAATCTTCGTGGTGGTTACAGCCTGTTTGAGCTGAGTGTTTAAAAGGGGTTTGTAGGGGAGAACTAAATTATGCACCCATATGCCGCTCATTTATTTACGGTTGACGATTTTGTAGTGGCCACGGGCAAGGGTGCGAATTCCATCAGGCATGATATGACGGTTGTCATCGTTGACTGATAGGGCTCTCTTGTGACACTCAAGTGTATATATCTTATGCATATGACTTTTGATTGTGTATTCATAGTCCGGTTGCTCACTGTGTGCTTATCAAGGCATCTCTTGTAGTTTTCAAAGGTAATTTTTGACGATGCACCCCTTAAGCCCTCTTCGCTTCGCGCTTGCTAACCTTGAGCGCGTATATCTTGGACCGCAATCCAATACTCAGTCATGGGGACTCCGGCTCATTCATCATTGAACATTCCAAGAATTTTCCTGTTCAGACCTCATTTGATACCGGAAGTGTGGTCACTTGAATAGTTGAATGTGCCGAACTTCTGCTGCCAGTGTTCGTTAATGTCTTTGTAGACATCTGGAGGTTCGACATTGTAAACGATACTGTCGGTGTAACAGATGGTTGTCTTGTCACGGTAGGTTGGCTTTAAGTACTTGTAAACATAGTCCGCCATTAAGGTCTTAGATATGTCTAGGTAAATTGGCTTGTCAAATTTCTATTTGGTCTTACGCATGTGCATGGCTGCAAGATACTCACTGAAGTTATTTCGGCGATCAAAATTGAGCTTCGTGACGAGCGTCATCACTTGTTTCTCGTTGGTAACCATTCGGACGTCAACGTTAACCCTCTTGCAGATATTTTCTATTGTCTTTCCGACACCGAATTGTTCATGAGCTTGAAAAAGTCTTTTTCAAAGTTAGTGGTGGCAGCGGCTCTGAGAGCGGTGGTTAGATCTATATAAATCTTCAGCCATATGATCTGGTTTAAACTTATAACCGTGTGGTTTTCTGATCTTGAGTCTGAGCGCAAGTACTGTTTAAGGTTGACGTAGTATACAACATACCTCAGTTTGTCTCCGAGGTTTCTTTACTTTGTTCAGCTGTACAGTTTCCGGGGCAAGCGAGTAGCCATTGTGGTAGTTACGAAGTTCCTTGAGATATTCGAAGTCTACCTCCAATATAAATCATTAGTCGTCTTCACTGCAAGGGTCTCAAAGGTTGGTTACGTCGGTGTTTATCCATTCAAAGCCACCGATCGGTGGATAGCTACTCATATTCCATCTATACCGGTTATCAGCATCCGCATACATCAAGTAGTTGGTGGGCTTGTCGGCATTGAATCCTTCGACATAAGGGTTGTTGACTTTGGCAAACCGCTGCGCTAGACTGTTATCCCGCCTCTAATCCCTTTTGCATCTCTGAAGTTCTCAAACACATCGCACAGCAACAGTACATCCGTTTTCAGATACAAGTCATGATACTCTCTCATGCTGGCGATATCCATCTCTTTTCACACACTTGCTGCACGTATTAGTTCATAGTCTGCATGGCTTACTCCCTCACCGGTGATGGTATTGTAAAAAACTTCACTGGGTGGCAACTCGGTCTCCTGGAGTTTTTCAAACCCATCCACATAGTCATAAGGGTACACACCCTTTCGCAAGAGTAAACCTTCATCATGAGACTTCCCCGGCGCGTCAGCAGGTTTATCATTACCTTCATCCATGACTTCCTTGACCCTCTGTGAGCACCCGGCGTGCTCATTGTCCTTGTTGATCGTGCTGGCATTGACCTCCAGCGATCCAAATTGTCTTGTCAGCGAATCGAACGCTGCCATCAATGCTTTTTCGTCTTGCTCGGTTTACTCAAGTTGCATGAACCCATCCATATAATCAACAGGGTACACACTCTGTCGCAAGAGTAAACTTTCGTCCATTGTCGGTACTTCAACTGGTATATCATAGCCTTCATCCATGTCTATGTAAAGCACGATACCGTCAATTACAAGTGATTCAACTTCAATGTCCTGTTCTGTCAAGTAATCAAACGCCACCATAGGTGCCTTGGTCTTCAAACTACAAATTACATAGTTCACCGTACTTCCATCGATGTTGTAGTCGGTGCCCCTACATTACTTTGAATTTTTCGCCTGCTCATAAAGGTACGGCTGCAATTTAACAATAGAGTCTGTGATATGTCTCAGTCCTGATACCATTTCGGATCCTTCAGTGTAACCTTGGCCTGCCTCCCACTCAGTCCCACTAATGATGGCCGAAAGATGTGCCTTGGCTTAGTCCCAGACATTTCCCGTGTATACAATCTTATCTGTCATACTCGTCGTAATGCAGGCGTCGAGCCCGGCGCAGTTGATACCATTGTCATGACAGTACCAGGAAAGCTATGTAGGTTGGGCACTCCTGCGCAAGGTAGCCCTGTATGAGTGTCAGATGTGCATTCTTGTCCAGCTTCTTCCCTTTTATAAGCCTGCTTCCCAGCTCAAAATATTCGCGGTGTGACACAATGTATTCTAGCTTACGCCTGTCTATGACCTCGCGCAGTGTGATTTTCCGATCGTTTTCAGACTCCGCGGGTATCACCCGGTACAATTCGGGATCAAACGCTCCTCTACCAAATACATTCTTGAAGGCTGCTCAAACTCTGGTGAAGGGGTTTCATTTCCCCGTCTTTCATCTTGTACTCGCTCACCTGGAATGTCTTTCTAAACGAGATTTACTTTTCCTCCGAATTGGGAATGCATGTGAGCTGCCCCGGTGTCGACCCCAGGTGCTTAACGTACAGATGACTATCATACCCGGCCAGATTGTGAAAAATACAGGTATAAACTTTGACATTTTGTACTTCAGGTAACACTGGTTATGTGCTGCGCCCCTGTTTTTTCGGTAAAGTGGCAGTAATCCCTCATCTTGTCCTCACCAAGCGAACAATCACACAACCAGCTCTGCGTGGCCTCCTGGTGGTTTTCTTGTCCTCTTTCGTCAAGACCATATGCTTCATAAGATAGTTTCAGGTGTAAATGGCCTTGATTTTTTTCTCAAGGCATTCAACAAAGATCTGTATACACCTTGTCGTCAAAGCACTTGATGGGGTAGCAGAAACACGAAGGCATGTGATTTTGGTAGGCTTTCGTATGTGGTTTATCAATCCTGGTTTCAACCTTCTCGGTAAAACACTAAAATTCCGCGAACACCGCGAAAGGAACTCCTATCGAGTGAATGTTGTCAAAGGTCTGGTAGGTCCCTTCCTTAATAAGCTTGGGCAGCTCGATCTTAACCGCCTTGTGGTTGACGCAACACTCGTTGTGGGTCTCCAGGACTTCTTTAATGTGAACAGGCTGGTCTCACAATTGTGGTCCGAAGTCTGGCTCAACACCTGCCAAGACTTTTTTATCAGCCCCAAGTTGATGTCTCTCTCCCGCTGTTCGCTAACGTCTAATATGCGCAGCGGGTATACTTCATTGTCGTTAATTTATAATACATTGACTGTCAGGGTTGAATTGACCTTCTCGAACTTACCAATACCCTTAATGCTGACCGAGAACTACATCTTTTTTTCAGATTGAGCTCTTCCTGCCACGGTGGTACTGTGTTATCATGTCTGTATGTTTTGGGTATACCTCGTCATGGTGCAAGGCCGAAAGTATGGCCCACTTAAAACAATCCTCATCAGTTTTTTTCATATTGTTTACAGCCTTCTTTCAAAGGACTGTGACCCTCCCAGCGGCCGGCGTTTGTTAATATTGACTTGAAGTTTTACAATTGCTTTCAATGTTCAGCCACATTTTTCAGAGGTTCACTGGGCAATCTTTACTTCGATCTTTTTGTCCATCTAATCAAGGGTTTCAGCTAAGATCGTGGCCTCGATGAAAATCTCGAGTGAAAGTATCCCTTGTTCTCATCATCTGCATTACCTTATGGATTAATATTCACAAAGGTACAGTGTAGCACCACATTGATTTTGCTCCTTTCAATGTCCAAATTGTTATAAGTTCCTCCAGTGACATCTGAGAGACGTCAAGGAATGTCTGCACATCCATAGCAATAATGAGGGTCATCTTCCAGGTAGTAAATGCCTCTTTCAAGGCTTTCGGTGGCGGATGCACTATCGACAGCCTGCTAATACCTTTCAACCCAAGTTTTTATGCCTGGGTGATAATCGTCTTCCTAGTCTGGGGCTTCGGACGCACTGATATTTAAGGTTGGTTTCTTCTGTTACAATCAACTCAACCAACTGATCTTTCCCAAATCGGGAGTACCATCAAAGGTGGTTCATTTTGGTAATACCTCTCAGGGATTTGACATTTTTAACAACTTACTTCATGTCCGCTATTGGATCCATGTCTTCATCCCAACAATTAAAAAGATCAATTTAGTTTACCCCAACCACCATCCCCAATTCAATTAATTAGACACATTTTTTTCCGTTCTAAAAATCATACCTTGACACTGTCAATCCTACATTCCGTGAAAGTCTTGGTAATCATACCCAGTGCGCCTGGATGTTTTCATAACATAGCTTTCAATTTGCAAAGTTCCATTGGCCTACCACTAATCTTTTAAAAGCTGTCAAAATTCCCTACGGCAATACTTTTTTTACTCACTACAAGCAAATGATAGGTAATGATCTAAGGTACAATGGGCCAAAAAGGTCCAGGTGGGACAACTCATGGTTTGTCCTCACCATGGGTCCAAAGTTAGATTTAAAAAAAATGCCTTACCCCAATTTTTAAAAGAGTGTAAAAATTCCTACGACAACACTTTTTTACCCACTAGTGCAAATGATAGTAATGGTCTAAGGTCAATGTGTCAAAAGGTCCAGCTGGGACAACTCATGGTTTGTCCTCACATGGGTCCAAGTTAGATTTCAAAAAATGCCTTATCCTAATTTTTTAAAGAGTGTACCAAATTCCTACGGCAATCCTTTTTTAGCCATAGGTGGAAATGGTAGGTAATGGGCTACGGTCATGGCCAAAAGGTCCGGTGGGACAACTCATAGTTTGTCTTCACATAGGTCCGAACTTAGGTCTTAAGGGTCAAACATGCCTACCCAACTTTCAAAAGTCTGTCAAAATTCCCTACGGCAATACTTTTTACCACTAGGTGCAAATGATAGGTAATGGTCTAAGGTCCAATGGGTCAAAAGGTCCAGGTGGGACAACTCATGGTTTGTCTCACCATGGTCCAAAGTTAGATTTCAAAAAATGCCTTATCCAAATTTTTAAAGAGTGTAAAAATTCCCTACGGCAATACTTTTTAGCACTAGGGGAAATGGTAGGTAATGGATTTGGGTCAATGGGCCAAAGGTCCAGGTGGGACAACTCATAGTTTGTCTTCACCATAGGTCCGAACTTAGGTTTTAAGGGTCAACATGCCTACCCAACTTTGAAAAGTCTGTCAAAAATTCCAACTGCAATACTTTTTTACCACTAGGTGAAATAATAGGTAATGGTCTAAGGTCAATGGGTCAAAAGGTCCAGCTGGGACAACTCATGGTTTGTCCTCACCATGGGTCCATAGTTACATTTAAAAAAAATGCCTTACCTAATTTTAAAGAGTGTAAAAAATTCCCTACGGCAATACTTTGTTAGCCATAGGTGAAATGGTAGGTAATGGGCTAGGGTCCAATGGGCAAAAGGTCCAGGTGGGAAAATCTAGTTTGTATTCACCATAGTCGAACTTTGGTCTTAAGGTCAAACATGCCTACCCCAACTTTTCAAAGTCTGTCAAAAAATCTCTACGGCAATACTTTTTTACCACTGGTGCAATGATAGGTAGGGTCTAAGGTCCAATGGGTCAAAGGTCCAGGTGGGACAACTCATAGTTTGTCTCACCATGGTGCAAAATTAGACTTCAAAAACATGCCTTACTCTAATTTTAAAAGAGTGTAAAAAATTCCCTACGGCAATACTTTTTAGCCACTAGGTGGAAATGGTAGGTAATGGGCTAGGGTCCAATGAGCCAAAGGTCCAGGTGGGACAACTCATAGTTTGTCTCACATAGGTCCGAACTTTGGTCTTAAGGTCAAACATGCCTACCCCAACTTTCAAAGTCTGTCAAAACTCCCTACGGCAATACTTTTTTACCCACTAGGTGCAATGATAGGTAATGGTCTAAGGTCCAATAAGTCAAAAGGTCCAGGTGGGACAACTCATGTTTGTCCTCACCATGGGTCCATAGTTACATTTAAAAAAATGCCTTACCTATTTTTAAAAGAGTGTAAAAAATTCCCTACGGCAATACTTTTTTAGCCACTAGGTGGAAATGGTAGGTCATGGGCTAGGGTCCAATGAGCCAAAAGGTCCAGGTGGGACAACTCATAGTTTGTCTTCACCATAGGTCCGAACTTTGGTCTTAAGGGTCAAACATGCCTACCCAAACTTTTCAAAAGTCTGTCAAAAATTCCCTACGGCAATACTTTTTTACCCACTAGGTGCAAATGATAGGTAATGGTCTAAGGTCCAATGGGTCAAAAGGTCCAGGTGGGACAACTCATGGTTTGTCCTCACCATGGGTCCAAAGTTATATTTCAAAAAAATGCCTTACCCTAATTTTTAAAGAGTGTAAAAAATTCCCTACGGCCATTCTTTTTTAGCCACTAGGTGGAAATGGTAAGTAATGGGCTAGGGTCCAATGGGCCAAAAGGTCCAGGTGGGACAACTCATAGTTTGTCTTCACCATAGGTCCGAACTTTGGTCTTAAGGGTCAAACATGCCTACCCCAACTTTTCAAAAGTCTGTCAAAAAATCACTACGGCAATACTTTTTTACCCACTAGGTGCAAATGATAGGTAATGGTCTAAGGTCCAATGGGTCATAAGGTCCAGGTGGGACAACTCATTGTTTGTCCTCACCATGGGTCCAAAGTTAGATTTCAAAAAAATGCCTTACCCTAATTTTTAAAGAGTGTAAAAAATTCCCTACGGCAACACTTTTTTAGCCACTAGGTGAAAATGGTAGGTAATGGGCTAGGATCCAATGAGCCAAAAGGTCCAGGTGGGACAACTCATAGTTTGTCTTCAACCATAGGTCCGAACTTAGGTTTTAAGGGTCAAACATGCCTACCCCAACTTTTGAAAAGTCTGTCAAAATCCCACTACGGCAATAACTTTTTTACCCACTAGGTGCAAATGATAGGTAATGGTCTAAGGTCCAATGGGTCAAAAGGTCCAGTGGACAACTCATGGTTTGTCCTCACCATGGGTCCATAGTTACATTTAAAAAAAAATGCCTTACCCTAATTTTTAAAAGAGTGTAAAAAATTCCCTACGGCAATACTTTTTTAGCCACTAGGTGGAAATGGTAGGTAATGGGCTAGGGTCCAATGAGCCAAAAGGTCCAGGTGGGACAACTCATAGTTTGTCTTCACCATAGGTCCGAACTTAGGTCTTAAGGGTCAAACATGCCTACCCCAAATTTTCAAAAGTCTGTCAAAAATTCCCTACGGCAATCTTTTTTACCCACTAGGTGCAAATGATAGGTAATGGTCTAAGGTCCAATGGGTCAAAAGGTCCAGGTGGGACAACTCATGGTTTGTCCTCACCATGGGTCCAAAGTTAGATTTCAAAAAATGCCTTACCCTAATTTTTAAAAGAGTGTAAAAAATTCCCTACGGCAATACTTTTTTAGCCACTAGTGATAAATGGTAGGTAATGTGCTAGGGTCAAATGGGCCAAAAGATCCAGGTGGGACAACTCATAGTTTGTCCTCACCATAGGTCCGAACTTTGGTCTTAAGGGTCAAACATGCCTACCCCAACTTTTCAAAAGTCTGTCAAAAAATCCCTACGGCAATACTTTTTTACCCACTAGGTGCAAATGATAGGTAATGGTCTAAGGTCCAATGGGTCAAAAGGTCCAGGTGGGACAACTCATAGTTTGTCCTCACCATGGGTCCAAAGTTAGATTTCAAAAAAATGCCTTACCCTAATTTTTAAAAGAGTGTAAAAAATTCCCTACGGCAATACTTTTTTAGCCACTAGGTGGAAATGGTAGGTAATGGGCTAGGGTCCAATGAGCCAAAAGGTCCAGGTGGGACAACTCATAGTTTATCTTCACCATAGGTCCGAACTTAGGTCTTACGGAATCAAACAACATCATTCCAAACAAAGGTCCTAGCCTACACCCTGTGATAACACCACTTGGAATATCTTTACCTGGTGTCAGGAAACTTCTACACAACATAAACCTACATAAGGCAACTGGCCCAGACAACATCAGTGGCAGAATATTAAAAGAACTCAAAGATCAAACAGCTCCAATTCTGACACTTATCTTTAAAACATCATTTAAAACTGGCATAACACCAACAGACTGGAAACACGCCAATGTAGCACCAGCATTTAAAAAAGGGGGAAAATACAAGCCAGAAAATTACCGCCCAATATCATTAACATGTATTTCCTATAAACTTATGGAGCATATCATCACCAAACACATCATCAACCATCTTGAAAAGAACAATATACTGTATGACCTCCAGCATGGCTTCCGTCAGTCACGATCATGTGAGACCCAACTCATTTCATTCATACAAGAGCTTGCAGCAAAGAACAACAATAACACACAAACAGACTTAATTATAATGTTTGCCAAAGCATTTGACAAAGTCCCTCATAAAAGAATTCTATACAAACTTAATTATTATGGTATTCAAAAAGAAACACTAAACTGGGTCGCTGCCTTCTTAAATGATAGAACAGAAACAGTTGTTCTTGATGGAGAGTCATCTGACCTGGCTCCAGTCACCTCAGGTGTCCCTCAAGGCACAGTTCTGGACCCAGTATTATTCTTGGTATACATCAATGACCTACCAGAATACTTACAATCCAGTAAGCTCAGACTGTTTGCCGACGACAGTATCATCTACAAAACCATCAAATCTCAAAGTGACTGTGATGCACTCCAGTTAGATTTAGATGCAGCTGCTAGGTTGGAACAAGACTGGTTGAAGGCTTTCCATCCAGACAAATGCACAGTCCTTACAGTATAACAAAAGAAAAAACAGTTTAAACATAACTATATCCTGCACAATCACAAACTTGAACTAGTCACTTCAGTTAAATATCTGGACATTATACTACAAGAAACTTAAAATGGTCAAAACATACAGACAACATCATAGCTAATGGTAACAAATCTTTGGGCTTCTTAAAAAGAAATTTAAAAACATCATGCCAGAACATCAATACCCAGGCATATCTGGCACTAGTTCGTCCTAAGCTTGAATATTCATGTTCAGTATGGGACCCTCACACAGTTGAACTAACCTCTCAAATTGAGATGGTCCAAAGACGAGCTGCCAGATATGTCTGTAACAGGTACCATAACATCAGCAGTCCTCCAGACATGATAAACTCACTAAACTGGCCCAAACTTCAGGAAAGAAGATTACGCACAAGATTGATAATGATCTACAAAATAGTACATCAAATCGTAGCATGCAGCTATAGCAAAGGTAATGCATAAGCAAAAGAAATAAATGGCTGAATAAAAAATAAAAATAACTGCAAAAAGATAATTTTAAGATAAAAAAAAAAAAAAAACAACAAACAAACAAAAAACAGCAGTCTTCGAGATCAAGTTATGGGGCAGCAAGTAAGTACATTATTTACAAGAACTGCATGTACATTTTTCTGAAAAAAAACCACCAGGTGGATATAAAATTTTTGAACTGGCCAAAAGTTGATAAGCCTCATTTTGGCAAGGAGTTCCAGAGTTTTGCTGCCTCATAACTAAAGCTTTTCTTACCATACCTTGTTGTTTTTGACAGTGGAATTTACTACCAGTCCACACAGTCGCTGTAACCACAGTCGACACATTCAGAGAACAGCTTACACCAAGTTCTCCACAAATCCATTTAACTCATTATTAGCCTATGTACATAGTTTTAATCACAATTTAAAATGATTTTTTTACGCACTCCAAACTCATTTTGATTTCAATTATTTTTGTGTTTTTGTAAATATATATATATATATATATATATATAATACAACTCGTCTAAACATCAACCCAACAATGTTAGATCTGTAAATTTGCTTTCGCAAATTTTTGGTTCTTCCCTAGCCGGGATTCGAACCCACGCTACTGTGATATCGTGACACCAAATCGCCTGCACTGCAGCCGTCCCGCTAGACCACACGACCACCTGGGCTCTCAAAAAAAGAGCTTTCGCTGGCCGTGTGTTACCTTTCCACGTCAGTTTTAATCTAGCGGCGTACTGCAGTACATGATATATAAGGCATGAAGATGTTATTGTTACAGATCAGCTAAATTATCTATAGTAAAGGATCCTACAAATGAATGTAAGATACAGTCACAGAAAATAATTATATATATATATATAAGTACGTACCTGGAAAGGTAACACACGGCCAGCGAAAGCTCCATTTTTGTAGAGCCCAGGTGGTCGTGTGGTCTAGCGGGACGGCTGCAGTGCAGGCGATTTGGTGTCACGATATCACAGTAGCATGGGTTCGAATCCCGGCGAGGGAAGAACCAAAAATTTGCGAAAGCAAATTTACAGATCTAACATTGTTGGGTTGATATTCAGACGAGTTGTATATATATATATATATATATATAGGCCACGCAGCGCAACATAGTATATAATCTTCAGATAATGAAGGACTAGTCTGAAAACCTAAAGAAGAAAGAAGAAAGAAGATATAGAAAGATGTGGTGTGACTGCCTTCTTCTTCTTTCAGTAACTTCCTCCTGTGGTTAACTATATAGGAGCACATCAATTTCTTGATTATCACAGTGGGCTTATATTACACGGACTTATATAGCTAAAATCACTTTGTTATTAATGAGACAACTCTCCATCCAAATAACAATTTATAAAAGTAAACCATTATAGGTCAATGTACGGCCTTCCACACGGAGCATTGGCTCACACCGAACAATAAGCTATAAAATAAAAGGGCCCCAAACTGATTACTAGTGTAAAACCAGAGACATATAATATGTCTCTGGTAAAACCATTCAAATGTATGGTATTAAAACATATATTTCGATTTGACTGTTGTTTTGCTTGACATTTTGTCTCTTGAAGTATGTGAAATACTTATTTCCATGTGTAAAAAATATCGATCACTAGATATGAGGGGGGGATATGGTAAGAAGTAGAACAACAAAATTTCCGGAAGCTGAAGTTGATTTCGTCCGGCATTGATTTAGATTTATATACGCCATCACCGGAAGTGAAGGTCACAAAATAAATTTCCAAAAACCTTTATCAATTCTGTAGGAATTGTATGCCTTTATGTAAGTTGACACACACACGTTGCCTTCAGTCAGATGATAAAAAACTTTATTAATCTATTTTATATGTTTATGGCACAAATTTATTTCTTCATTCTTCACTTTTAACAATGTTTAATACATGTGCATATACCACCGTACTACTACTATCTCAGAATCTGTGCACATAATTATTTGTAACTTGGCGCACTCTTATGAGTTTTGACTTTTGTAGACATGGAAATATAAAGGAAATCTAAATAATTCAGTAAGGGAAGATCTTCCTTGGCTCAATTGGTTAGAGTGCTGCTTTTAGCATGTTTTGATGACAAGAGATATTGAATGGTCGTATCAGGCTGTAGTGTAGCTTAGGGAGTGTAAGTGCAAGATTACTCTGACCTCCAACAGCTGTTTTGCAAGACAAGCTGGGGCCATGGAATGTCAGAGCACGTCTCATATCAAAGTGGATATTTTCCCCGACCGAAATGGGTGCGCTGCTTCGTTGCTTCTGGGGATATCCTAGTCCAAATAACAGTCAGGGGACTTACTGAAATAATCACTTATTTGAGTAGCAAATTCGAAGTTGTGTCACAAATTGTGATTTTGTAGTTCTACCAAAATTTTAAACACATAGGTTTAAAAAATATCTTTTCATATTAGTAAAATTGAAAAAAAAATGAATTTTTTGCTTCTTTTAAGTATCAAGGTTTATGCCTTTGATGCTATCATTTAGTTGAAAACATGTTATAATAAATGGCTTTACATAATGAACTGATACTTTCTTAAAAGATTTTTCCCAGCAGTGGGAGTATTTTTCCTGTAAAGTTCAAGGTTTCACTTTCATCTTTCAGATTATGTACAAAAATGTGATAAAATTCTACTGTTCGCGATAAAAAATTCACTGTTCGGGGATGTTGAAATAAGTGGGGGTTATTTAAATAAGGATACTTAAAAAAGTGATTTTTGGGAAGGAAATTAAGGTATGATACTTAAACAAGTGATTTTTATGTCATTATCCTAGATTCAGTACAAGGTCATCACCTGAAATGACCTGGTCTCCCTAGACAACACAGATGTTGGTTCTGATAAGTTTAGAAACATAATTAGTCCCTGGATCATTAGTATTCTATATTTAAAGCTACAGTAAAATTAAATCACTTCTTCTAGCGATTAGTTTGTACTACTTAAATAGGTGATTATTAAAGAAAGACAACTCTTACTTACAACCTTTATGGAAATAATGTTACATGAATCAGTGATTTAGAAAATCACTCATTTAAGTAAGTCCCCTGACTGAATAAAATATGACGTCCCAGAAAAAAAATTAAAATAGCCTTGCCAGACGTCATAATTATTTGGACTAGGGATATCCATGATATCTGACGGCCTTGGATCAATATAAACATGATAAATGGGGCCTCAATTTGTTCATTTTTCATTTACATGTATGTACAGTGGAGTCCCTGGTGTCCACGCGGCCCGTGTTAGCTGATTTTGTCATATCAAAACAGTAACAAATACAAAATCGTTCTTGTTATTGTTTTAGCCTTCCGAAGGGATAAAAAGGAATAAAATTGATAAGTTCAAGAATAAATTAATAGCTGAAATCCCGTGATTTACCATATTTGGCCAATTTCCATTAAAAAAATTTTGATCATCAGATAAAACTAGTTTTATTTAAGTCAAATTAATATCAGATTGAAATATTTTTTGCTCTGCATCCTTGGAAGTGTGTTTGGTACAAACTCAGCTATATTTTGTAGTATAAAATCTTTCCTTTATTCCAAATAAGCTATTTTTGGAAGGTATGCACGAAATCAGCGGACAATTTGGAGGAACTCTGAGAACAGGGCAGGGTTTCCCTAATTTTGGACACACATTCATACCTGCCAACTGTCACTATTTGCAGGGGATTTCCTCCATGGAGGCTCCCAAATTGAAATTTTGAAAGAGCAATTTTGTCCACAATATAAACAAAACAAGTAATTTTTCCAATGAACATGATGAATTTAGGCTTATAAAAGTATGAAGAAGCCAAAAAATAACATTAAAATGTATTTGCAGGCCCCTTTGAAGTTTTTTAGGACTATGACAGCCATCTATTCTTGCATGCAAAACACCCATGGGCATTTTAAAAAGTTGGCAGGTACATGTATGCACATTACACAAAATAAAGAGGATGAAACCATACAAACAGAAGATTTAATGCAATAAAACTATAATATGAATGTGTTCACACAAAATTATCCAACTATTGGTTTTATCGGTTGAATGAAGTGAAGTCATAAGTCTTAGGTGCGCGGATACACCAGACTGCACCATAAGTTGCATCTTCCTGCTTCCCTATATTTTCTCATATATAGACAGTTTTCACAACAGGCACAATGACCCATCGATTTTGTCATTGGAAAGAGACAAAAACCTGACCAAAGAGCAGATAACAGCCCAGGCCACCAATGGGTCTTCAATGTAGTAAGAAAATCCTGCACCCAAAGGCAAGCTTCAGCTAGACCCTAAACAAAAATGTTTACTACAGTGTAGTTCAGTGTCAGATAATGGACTCCAACATATATAAAAGAAACTAAAATTAAGAATCATACAAGACTAACAATGGCCAGAGGCTTCTGACTTGGGACTGGCACAAAAATGCAGCTGGGTTGAACATATTTTTTTTAGATCTCAATTCTTCCCCAATACATTTGTACCTCTATCCAATTTAAAAAAAAATAAACACACAACAATACGTACATTAAAACTCATTTTAAATGAAGTCAGAATCGAATCTGATGTCAGAATAGGTAACAAAAGAAACTAAACAAAATGACAATGATATATTAAATTAACAAAGGACTATATAGTTACTAGCAGTTACTTACATGCCAGCTCTAGACCTCAATTAAACTGATTGAAAGATTATGTCTTCATCATATGAATATCAAGCAAAATCCCTCCTGTTAATAGTTTAGTATATTATACATTGTTCAATCATAAAATATATGAGAAGAACATAACCTGTATCATGCCAGCAACTGGTTTTAGAATAAATGGGTTTATTTTCGATGCAAAGACCTTTTAAGTGAATCAGTATTAAACATGTTAAAGCCAAAATATGCAATCTTAAATTACCTGACAACAGTATCATAACTATATATCCCTTCTTAATAAGTCTGTTTAAAGGTTTTGTTAGCTTTTGAGGGGAAACATTTATTGACTTCTGACCTTATAAATCATTTTATTTAACAAAAAATATTACAATTTTATTTTTTCTATTACATGTAAATATATGGATTCATAGGTCCCATTCAATGGATTTTTACAGTGAACTAGACGTTTATAAAAAAAGATAAGGAAAATTAAAAACATGAAAACAAAATTTTAACTTTTTTTTACAAAACTTTTTTTCTCGATTTTAAGGGGGTGTCGACTATACATGACCGAATACAGTATACTTCATAGTTTCTATTTCTGAAACAAGTGTCTATTGAATAGATCTATTAATTGTTAAGAATGATAATGGATTTTGACAACAGGATGTGACTAGCTGGGTTTCTTGTTACATTGTATTTATATTATAACAATAGAAATTGATTATTTTTTAAATAGCATGAACATAAGAAATTACTTATAGTGTATAAGTACTACAAGTTGTTTCAAGCTACATACTTTTAAGGAAATTCCAATAGCGAAAAAAACATTAAAAAAATCCTTTAATACTCCATTGCTCATGTTGCTTGAAAGGAAAAAATTTGATCCCAGCCATATGTCTCTATTCTTAATCATTGATCAATTAAAAAAAAGTTTGTTTATTCTTGAGAAGAGGACAATGGAGGAGGGGGGGGGGGGGTTATAAAACCATAACATATAAAATACATTTAGGATAGAGTAAATGTATCCGGCCAAGCTGCAGATGTTTAATGTGTATCGCTAATTTGTTGCAGAGGTAACCATGCCCAGGTATCTTGATAAAGTGTGTCAAATAATCAAATTAGCCTGCCATAATACATGTAATATGACTGGATCAAAGGCAGATGTATTGTTACCTTCTAAAGAGAAAAAAAATTTATGAAAACAAACATAACATTCAAAAGATAACATATTTATCCTGATTTACCACAATTTTTTTTTAACCCTGCAAATACAATGTATTGGGAGAAGGACTCTTAGTTTAAGCAGCAGCACTAAACATTTTAGCACAAATGTATATATAACACATAGAAAATTAAGGAGATGTTGTTACACATACAAACTAAAACATGTATTGTCTGATCATCATTGATCATGTTGATGCAGTTAACAGTAACATGTATTCACATAAATATCTCCCCTTATCAGCTGGCAGCTCAAATTTTTTCAAGGTTGTTCAAGTGTGCTTTATGTATGACGTCCATTTTCACTGAACTAGTATACATATTTGTTTAGGGGACAGCTGAAGGACACCTCCGCATACGGGAGTTTCTCTCTACATTGCAGACCCATAGGTGATCTTCTGCTGTTGTCTGTTCTATGGTCGGGTTGTTGTCTCTTTGACACATTCCCAATTTCCATTCTCAATTTTATTTATGTATGTACATTAATGGGTAATATTATTTTTTACAGACTTTTGAGGCTGAAAACAACAAGGAGAATGATGTGACATTAATGATATCCATCCAAGGTAAGAAATACTCGACTGGATGACTGGCAAGATTTAAATAAAGTTAACACTACTGACTAGTCTAATAATAACTAAGTAAATTTTTGGATTTTAAGAATGGTAAAATTGGTAGGAAGACAAGTATAGGAACCACCATTTAACTTTAAGTATGGGGAGAAAGGGGGTGGGGGTCTTAAAAAATATTCTGATTGGGCCACATTTGATGAAAAAAGTATTGTGGCAGTCTGCACCAAAAACTTTTTCAACTACTAGTCTGAAGACCAATATTCTGTCATTTTTATGCCCCACCTACGATAGTAGAGGGGCATTATGTTTTCTGGTCTGTGCGTCGTCCATTTGTCCGTCTGTCCGTCCGTCCGTCCGTCTGTCCCCCTCCAGGTTAAAGTTTTTGGTCAAGGTAGTTTTTGATGAAGTTGAAGTCCAATCGACTTCAAACTTGGTACACATGTTCCCTATGATATGATCTTTCTAATTTTAATGCCAAATTAGAGTTTTTACCCCAATTTCACGGTCCACTGAACATGGAAAATGATAGTGCGAGTGGGGCATTCGTGTACTGAGGACACATTCTTGTTCTTATTGCATTGGGCCAAACAAAGTTTTGCAAAAACTTACTAGTCTGATTGAAATTTTACTAGTCTGGGGCATCAGACTAGTTGCTAACCTGTGCAAGGAAATCATATATATATCTTTTTTTTCTCATCATAATCTGCATATTATATATATCTTTTTCGTCATCATGATCAGCTTGACTACAATATCTTTTTCATTATATATTCTGATTCAAGATTTTCCCCATATCTTTATATGGTGTTAAATTTTGAAAAATATAATTTGATTGATAGCATTGAAAAACTAAATGAAACTCCTGACTCAGACAAAATACCATAACCCCTCCATTGAAGTTAAATGGTTACTCTCTTAATAACACTAAAAAGACCACAAGTGGACTATCATAAACAGCAATTCAAGTAAAGACTGAGAAAAAATTATGGCCAAAATAAAAAAATAAAAAAATGTCTTTGAATGTCAAACAGAAGTCATTTAAGCAATACACTTCCCAATCTCCTTTTAGATCTTATTTTCAAAGTTAGCTAAATCAAACTCCTCACAAGATTAAATTAGCCAAAAGAAAATACAGCATGGAATTATCAGACTTTCTTCATCTTGGTCTTTATACAACATTTTAAACTCCTAATGTCTGGCTGGTATATTACAATTCCAAGCCTCTGAACTCTGGTTAGTGAACAACATTTGTAACATGTATAACCTGATTAACCGTTCAAACCCTGATATTTTATACACTTTTTGTCCAGCCTTCAATTTTTGTTGAAAAAGCGAAACGTACAAATGTAGCAATCCTACATTTTGTTGGTATCGTCCACAAATATTCACTCTGTTGTCCAGAAGTAAATTTTGTAAAAAAAAAATCCATTTATTTCTTATATCATGTATATTACTTATAAATGGACTTTGTTTTTCTGCCAGGAAACGTAACATTCACTCTGCATGCTCTGTGGTTAAAGTTTTTAAAACATTTATTAGATTTATAAACTATCCTGTAGTTTTACCAAACTTAGACAAGCTTCTTACAATTAACAGATACTAATAGTATCGAGAGGAATATTTTTATTTATTTGTTTTTCTAAATTTTTTTTAACCCTGTGATTAACAGTAAAAGTAGGCGAGACACAGAGTTCCACGGAACCCTTACAGATTTCTTAAGTTCCTGATTTATTGATTTACAAATACCTGATGTCTGGTAGGTCACAACAATTCTTCAATCCTTTGTGTTTGGTTAAAATTCAACATTTTTTTACTCCTACCAGGGTCGGATTCAGCCATTTTTAAAAGGGGTTTCCCAATCCAGGACATAAAGGGGGGGTTCCAACTATATATCCCCATTCAAATGCATTGATTGTCCAAAAAAAGGTGGGTTCCAACCCTGAGACCTTCCCCCTGGATCCGCCACTGCCTACTGAACATGTACATGATCAGGGTTCTCACAAGGAATTTTATATGCAAGTTCAGGGACTTGTCATTTTTGGCCATGGTGAGTCCAATAGTAAAGAGAAGATATTTATTGCAATATAATTTATTATTTTACTCTCCATGACCTAATAGATCAATGAAATGTTATTAAATAAAGATTACTTTTAAACTTTTACAATGAAATGATGATATTTGTGTTCAGTTTTTAAAATGGTGAGTCCAGGACTAATGGACTCGCCTTAGTGAGAACCCTATTAATGATATCTTATTTTATTGTTGCAGGTATATAATGATGGCTACTTCAGGCCTCAAGGGACCAAGTGAGGCCTCCGAGGCATTGAAGAAATATGTCCAGAGAAATCAGAAGGGGCAAGAGATGCTTGTTGTCCCAGAAGGAAAGTGGAAAGGCTGGGTTCCTCGAAGCATCTACTCAATGAGGCTGGAGGAAGTATGCTTACCTTTCCTTAAATTACAATCCTTTCCAGTAGGTGGCACTGCAATAGGAAGCTTAGTTTCAATGAAATATTTCAACGCAACTGGGAATTATATTCAGAGGCTTCCAAATTCTTTTGGGACATGCAATGACCTTGAAAGGTTGAATCTCAGTTTCAATTTGTTAGATCAGATACCAAGCTCTGTTTTCTCTTTAGAAAATTTAACAAGTTTAGACATTAGTGATAATGATATTTCATTTCTATCACCAGAAATCGGAAGATTGAAAAAATTGAGAGAATTGAATGCATGCGGAAATATTTTATCTGAAGTACCTGAAGAACTGGCTGAATGTCAAAATTTGCAAAAATTAAATTTGTCAAGAAAGTGGCACCCAAAAAATGGTGCTATAAAAGTCTTACCACCAGCCGTTTGTCATATAAAAGAACTAACAGAACTCAATATAAGTTGGCATCAAATTAACACTATACCAGATGATATACAAAACTTGACAAAATTACAACGGCTAATTATGAAAGGCAATTTTCTGAAATATGTTCCTAGTAGTATCGGCAAATGTTTGAAATTACAAGAGCTGGATTTGTCAGGAGCTATGAAACTAAATTCTTACATTCCACCTGAACTATTTTTATTAAAAGAACTGAAAGTTTTAAATATAAGTGGGAACTATTTTACAGAGATATCTAAGGATATAAAGGGACTGAAAAATCTACGTAAATTGATTATTCAAAGAAATGCTTTATTGAGGTTACCAAATGAACTTTTTAAATGTAAGCGATTAGAAAGTCTACAATTTAGCGATAATTATTTGGAAGAAATACCTCCATTAGTGAAAAGATTGAAAAATCTTAAATATATAGATCTCCAAGGAAACAAGCTGAAGTCACTTCCTGATGAAATTTGTCAATGTGAAAACCTGGTTCAGATAAACGTTGCAATGAATGTGATAGAGTCGTTACCGGATTTGATTTATTTATTAGAAAATCTACAGGAATTAAATATTGAACAAAACCGACTTAAATCTCTGCCCCCAATGATGGACAAATTAGAAAAGTTAGAGAGATTGAGTCTCCATAGTAACATGTTGTCAGTACCACCCCAAGAAGTTTGTCAGTTTGGCATAGAGACAGTATTTAAATTTCTGAGAGAGTTAAGGATAAGTCGGGCTAAGCATAGAAGGAAAATGATATTGATTGGGGCAGCAAAAGCTGGCAAGACTAGCTTACGAAATGCCCTTATGCTTGGAAAATCAAAACTAACCGCTGAGCATGAGAGGACGTGGGTGTTAGAGAGACATCTCTGGGAACCGGAGTCAGATCTTCGTGTCCAGTTGTTAGATTTTGGTGGTCATCATATATACTCAGCGGCACATCATCTTTTTCTCACACCTGAAGCTCTTCATGTGCTAGTTTGTGACCTGTCCAAGTACAGTCCAGATTTGTATGATTATATGGTGGGTAGCTGGATTGATGCTATTATTGACCGTGCTCCTGGTGCAACTATCCTACTTGTTGGAACACATGCTGATATGTGTGAAGACCATCAGATCGAGGAACATGAAATTAATATTATTGAAAAAATGCAGGCTGACGAGAAGGAAAAAGTTCAGGATCTTCAGTTTGAAGTTGATAAACTGAAAATGGATTTGAAAGCAACTACTGGAAAAGACAGCGGTACAAAATTTGAGGATATAAAACCTCAGCGACTACGTGAAAAATTGAATCATCTTCACAAATTGTTAAACGAGAGAGTGCCACTCCCTGACAAAATGTATGTGGTCAGCTGTGCAGAAGATTTCCTCAACATCCCTGAATTTAAAGCGGATCTCACCAAAAAACTGAAGGAGACTGATGAACGACCCCTTCCAAAAGCATGGTATTTGTTCCTGACAAAACTACATGAAGTGACAGATAAAGTTCTTCACTGGGAACAAGCTATTACATTATTTGAAGAAACCATGACTAACTTGAAACAGTCCATGATTTCCTTAGAAGGATCTGCAGAAAAGAGCCTTGATGTCATTCTGCGGTATTTACATTCTACAGGAGAAATAATATGGTATCACGATAACCCCAAGCTTCGAGGACTAGTTTTCCATCGTCCAGAGACCCTTGTGGAAATGTTGCGTACGATTTTCCACCATGATTTCAAGAAACATGTCATTTTTGATGACAGCCACTCTAGAATGGCAGGGTTGAATAGGAATAAATTTGACTTGATGAAAGAAGATTTCCTGACAAAAGGTTTGATGACTGTTGAACTGATGCATTATTGTTTACTTCATTTCAAATTGTCGGCTGACGCAAGAGATATGTTCATTGATCTTATGCTCAAGTTTGACCTTTGCTATGAAGTTCCCAGAATTCCAGGGTTACCAAGCACTTATGGAGCTAGTAGAGTATTGAGATTTCCATGGTTTTTAGAAGCAAATAAACCAGTTTCTGTAACATCAACATGGCCAGAAAAGACACCATTTGACACCATTGAAATCAGATACCAGTTAGAATTTGTGAAGAAATTACCCCCAAATTTCTTTGAGAAATTAAATGCAAGATTGCAGTCACATGTCTTAAACAGAGAGGATTGGAAAAATGGAACATTAGCTTTCAGAAATAGATCAAAATTACTTGTAGAGAAAACCACAGAAAATGGCAACGTCAATGTAAATGTGTCAGTGAGAGGAAGTGATATTCAGGAGTTATGGTTCCTGATTTTAAAAGTCAGTGATGACACATTATCGTTATTGTTGGAGTGGCCATTTGTACGATTCGAGAGATACTTATATTGTTCTCATTGTGTACTAAGGGGAGATAATGATCCTACAAAGTACCCTGGAGAAGTACTAGAAATGAGGTGCCAGAAGGGGATATATGAGGTCTACCCATGTAATAAACAGAAGGATGCCATGGTGCCTGCTTGTCTTGTAGTACCACTTGATCCAGGTAAGGATTTTTTGTGACCTTAAAAGTGTTTATGATAGATAGTGTTGAAGATGGAAGTGTGATATAATGTATTTATTTCAGACAAAAAATTATTTATATTATATGTACATCACAGTCATGACAGTGGCAAATAAACCAAATAAAACATTTGCACTAAAATTCTAATACAAAATCTTTACTTCCAGGCTATGGAAACATTTCTAGAAAATGTTAATAACCATTGAAACTTATGATCTGCGTTACATTGTTCAAATTGTAGAAACTGTCAATAAATAAAAAAAAAAAGTTCCAACATTATCTCATTATATTTTCAGTACAGTATTGACAAAAAGGAAGATAACTCATACCAAATAAAACAAACAAAAATAGCATAAATGTCAAATTTTCAGTGCAGCATTTACAAAAGGGGAGATAACTCATGAGAGTATGTTATTATTTTACAGAGTATGTGGAAGATGCTGATCTTTCTGGACATATAAGAACTGTGACAGAATTCCTTAGGAATCTTTGTGATACAGTTGATGGCCCAGGTAGGTTGCTGTAGATATATTTGTTGCTTCATGAAAATATTGATATTAAGTTTATTTTACAAAACATCGTCAATCTGCACACTTTTTTCCCTAATAAAAAACAATGTGTAATGAATGTTAGATTTTTGTACCCCACAGAGATTGTTCAGTAGGGTATACTGTTTTTGACCCATTTTTCCCTCGGTCAGTCAGTCAGTCCTTCTCACCTGTTCTTGTGAAGTTCTCATCTCAACTCCTCTAAAGACACACAACAGAAATTCATGAAACTATAGATAAACTATAGATAAAAAAGACATAGTCTTTATGCACAAAAAAAAAGTATCAGTCTACTGGTGTTACAGTTTAATACATGTAATATGAGTCTTCAAACTTGAAAATCTTGTGAGATTTTATTTGCTCAGTGACAATGTGGGGTCACATGGGGTATGTGAGGATGCTCACAAATGACCTATTATTTTGTTCAGAAAAATTTGTAAGTTCTGTTTTAGAATTTTTACAGTGGGTATGGGGGTAGTAATTGAGGCACTTTTTTTTAAGGACATTTATAATCCATAAAGTAAAAACATAACTTTACTTTGATATAATTCTTAAAAAATATAAGCACTAGCTGTACATTCATTTAAGGAAATTGATTTTTCTTTTGTCAAAGTAAAAATCTAAGCAATACAATCCCATAAATATCATTTATAATTTTTACAATTTTTAGCAGATTATATTGATGTTCATGTATTAGAATAATATATTATACTTTTTTCTTTGATGCTTCACCAGTCCAAAAACAGATTATAATTGATGTTTATAAATGTTTTGCAGGTCATTTACAGCTGTTCTCTGAAATAGGTTTGATGTATGTAGCATCCAAACTAGGATTTGAATGGACACAGGTAGCTCTAGCCTTAGGCACTACACAACCAGAAATAGAACAGATCCAACTAGATAACCCTTACCAGACAACTAGACAGATTATAGTGGTGTTGATTCGATGGAGGGATCGACAGATGAATAGGTCACAGGAAGAATCAATAAGGCAGCTGGTTAGAGCATTAGAGATTCCTGAGAGACAAGATCTTATTGATGATCTGAGGAAGAAATATAATCTACCTGTTGATATGTATGTATGATACTATGGACAAGTTGATGTTTGAATACTTTGTACTTTAGTTTGTTACGCAAAATTAAACACTAAAATAAAGAAGTAACGTCAAATAGATTCACATAAAATTGTAGTTTTGCACACACATGTATCATATATAAATCTAAGAATGAAAACATTAACTTTTGGTTAACATCTAAAGTATTCAAATTTTTATAAAAAGTTTCAGCAACATAATAGAAATGGTTTCTAAAATTGTCATTGTGACGTCATGAAAAGAGACAACCATGCATGATGACGTCACATAAAAGGAACAAATCTTTTGCAGATCATTTAAAAAGAAAGATTATGATTGTTTGCATATTGTTTGAATGAGAGAAACAGATTCTATAACCAAATCTCACTTAACACAATATGTATCCTCTCTCTACAGTAAAATTTTAAATATTTAAAGCGCTCAGTGGGCCTCAAAATATGATTTGAAAATTTATGGAATATTCTGCACAATTTTGTTAAGAATTTGAAATTCTTTTAACTTATTTTTAAATATTGTTTTACTCAAGGGACATTTTATAATAATTCTACAGCAGCACACATTGTAGTACGACTTATTCTAAACCAAAAACATACACAAAGAATTGATCAAGAAGACCATTTATTTACTTGTATATTTTATATGTCTATTTCAGATGAAGAAGACAGGTTTTAGTTGCACAAAGAATTGCATCAACAGTCAAGCTCAAATTGATGAAAAGTGCTACTTCCATGGGAATAGAATTATAGTGCTAATAACTACATTTTTCTCTTTACATTTTGTATGATAGTTTCTTGGGATTCATATTTGTATATCGTTAACATTGAATTCATATTTTTGAATGTGCATCTATTTGTTAATTTGAATTATTTGAAATTATCTAAAGAGTATTTTTGAAATGGATTATGCAGGGTTGACCATAGTTACATTTTAGCTATATAATATTTCATCAAAATCAAATAATGAAAAACTGAGGATAAATTGTATTTAAAAGAATGAAACTCTACATGTATAAACAAAATGTATATAGGTTTTCAATCTCTTTTTATATGATAAAAAGTGTTTTGGAGTCAAGGGCATGAATAAAGCTGGTGCTTCTAATACAAAATGAAAAAGTAGCTACTGCAGTAATTTTTAAAATTCTGGATTTTTTTTAAGAATTACCTCCCCTCTCTGGCATATTTAAATGTGTAAAAAAATGAAGATTGATTTAATTTTTATTAAAAAGAATTATTCAAAATTGATAAAATAAGGAATCTTAATAAACAATTTCCAAAAATTTTAGAATCATAAAATAAATCTGTAATTTCAGACTGATTTTATTGTCTGGAAAAGGGGAGATAATTTTAAAAGAATAAATAAAAATGATTTTAATTTGTAGATTAAAATTCATTCTTAAAAGACTAAAAAATGGTGCATCTTTTGATTATATGTAATACTATTTAGCAATGCCCAACTATGGGACTTTAATTAAATTAATATATGTGTTTTAAAGGTTCTTTCTTGATTGAATTACATTGTAAAATCATGGTATAAATTATTTCATAACAAACTATTTGTGACACTTTAATTGCATCATCTTTCTTATATATATGGAATTATAATATGGTTATGCTGTGTTTTTTTTGGTACAATGTTGTATTTGTAAAAGAATTCAGAGGTTCCTACAAAAGTTAGTTATAAATTCAAATGTTAGTGATATGAATCGGGAGAAAGTACTGAGTTACAGAGATATCAATTTTTTTAAACCGGTGTTATAAAAATATTGACCAATATTGATTCTGGCAATCAATGCTTAGAATAGACTCCTAATTTTCATAGTAAAAGGAAGCATGCAATTAGGAATTAGACAAAAACATCCAGTAAATAATTATTCTTAAGTTTAGTGTGTGATATTGAGTGTTAATTATAAATCCATGTTCAATATCAACTTTTTACCCTACTTCAAAAACTCAGGTTAATCTCATATTTAATACATCATTCATATTACCAAACTTTTATCAAAAGTAGAGTAGAAAAATAATGTGGATATAAATGGTGGTTTATATGTAAAACTGGGATTTTTTTCTGCTATAAATACATCACATCAAGATAATTAGAAAATCCCAATAATAAAATGCTAAACTAGAAAGGAATAAAAGTGAAAAATAATTTGGCGAGTTTTTAGGCTTTCATTTTTACCATTTACATTCATTTTAATAGCATAGCCCTAAATCTATACAAGAAAATAACCATGGACAGTATTTCTAGGTATTGACCTTTCATACTTCACAAAGAAATCTACATGTCCGCAGCACAATTTTTGGACAATTCTGTGGCCTGTAAATATGATTTTTACAGGCCCAGAGCACTATACAAGCCTTGGCTGCTGGGCCTTTGGTATAGTGTAAAGACATTTCCATGGCTGAAGAGATCTTCATTATTTTGCATACATGACCAAACCATCTGAAATTAAACTTACAATCATAATTGCAATTATATTTTGAGATTTATAATTACCTCCCTTTCAAATACTCTTTTAAAGTAGAAGTAAGTAATCGTAATTTTTCACACCAAATAAATCCCTGTTGTGTCATTCATGTTTCTGTTCTTATGAAAAACAATTTTACATTAATGAGTATAATTTTACTGACGTCAGGTAGAGAAAAATAGACGACATTGTATATGAGCTGCCTCTGATAGAAACCAACCTTATGCATAAGAATTTCTTTACATGTGTTAAAGTGGTACCCAACACTTTCACTAAAATTAATTTGGCTCGGTTAATTTTAATAAAATTTTAACAAAGTACAAATGTATTTACTTTGACCCTTAGACAAAAATAAAAACAATTCAAAAAATTTTAACCAACCATTTTGTCAGAAAAAATACACTGGTTATATAGCAGTTTGACATACACTTATTTTGATCATTGAGAAGCTTAATATTCCCTTAGACACAATGTAATTAAAATGTTTAGCTGATTTTACAGAGTTATCTCCCTGTAGTGTTAGGTACCACCTTAACCATTTTTGGTGTGAAAAAATGTATTCAAAGACTGTAACTGTTTGAAAGTTTAGTTGGTTTAAAAACCTTTCAAAACAGACCAAAATTAGTCTTTGATTTTGTATTTGAATATTCCAAAATCAATCAAATTGATAACAGAAGATGTGGTATAAGTGCCACTAGTCTTACTAGTGTACATGCATATGTGCCCTTACATATGGTCAACTTCTATCTGACGTAGCTCATATGTTATCAGTTCTGTCAAATTATATGCATGTCCATTATATTATACTATTATTGTAACTTTATATTGTATTATGGAGAAGACTTCAAAAGTATGATTTACTTGTGTCTAATCCATTTTGCTTTAATTCAGCAAATAAAATATGTTTAAACTAAACTTCTGTCAAATTGTTAAGTTCTAGTTGTAGACAATAGAAATCAATCTAAAAGCATGCATTTTTGTACTCGTTTTGCTTAAATGGTGATAGCATTTTAATATGGTAATTTAAGGTTAAAATCCTTTTAAAATTATTGTTGTAATTATCACCTATGGTTAAGTTTTTGTTTGATTTTTTTCATTACAGTTGTATTACATTATTAGCATGATTAACCATTTTTACGATTAATCATTAGGATGATTACTGTTGATTCAATATATTTTTTAGGGTACCCAATTTTGTAGATTTCATTGTTACACATGTATGTAAACTGCAAATGTAAACATTCAGTAATAATTTAATTTTGGATGTAACATGTCTTCTGACGTTATTTTGTTATGAGCCCATAGACATAACTTAGCCATGTGACCGTGACGTCATCAACGTTTTTTCATGTTTTTTTACAGTTTAAAAAGGAATTTAGAATTAAATTATAAGAAAGGACTGTAATATTTTTTCTGTCTATTCGAAATAACATAAAAAATGTGGTGCACACTGTAAATAACCTGCTATGCACGTTATTCAGTGTGCACCACATTTTTTGTTATTTCTTCATAGACAGAAAAAATATTACAGTCATTCCTTAACTACATATTTTTTTTAGGCTTTGTATGCTGACTTAAACAAAATCATGAAATGAAATATCTCAAACATTTTATTTTTCTTCAATCCTTGAATGTTACCAAGAAAAGAAATGAACATCTACAATAATTCATATATCGATTAGAAAATCTCTTCATTTGAAATACATAGCTAAGGATCATTTCATACTATTGTTTATTTTGTCCAGGATTGAAAACTTTAGTAATAGAAAAACAATTGAAAAGGATATATGGACTCTTGAATATTGTATTATTTATCAATTCATAAATGTTTACATATTCATTTATATACTGTTAATTCAGAAATTATTGCGAGGTTTTTATTATTGAGAAAAATGCAACTGACATGTAAACGCAATAATTTAAACTCACATTTTGAAATATTTTATAAGAATTAAACAGGATTTTTTTCAAAATGGTAAAAATTAAAGTCACATTTAAGTCTAAAATGACAAAATCGCAATAATAAATGCACGCAATAATTTCTGAATTTACAGTATTCATTCAAAATATGCTTTTATACTGTAAATTCAGAAATTATTGCGAGTGTTTGTTATTGCAATTTAAACATTTAAAACTGAAATGCAATTGTAATTTTTGAAATATTGAGAAAAATCCTGTTCAATTTTAATAAATGCGAGTGTAAATAATTGCGATTATAACCCTGTCACATTTTTCGCAATAACATCTGAATTTACAGTACTGATTCTTAAGTTCATGTTCTGAATTCTGATTTATATATTTGTTTGATAAACAAAAGAAGCAGAAGTCAGATATCCTACAATTCATCCTTCGCAGTGTTGTGGTTAAAATGTTTTTACAATCAAGAAATAGCATCTGAATTTTTGGATGTATGTTTTTTATAAATGGACTTCATTTTTGGAAGTCAACATTACACTTTTCTTCAACTATAGCAATTAAGGGGAAATCCATAGTTCAATGGATATCTTGATAAAGTTTGAACATTCATGTAATCATCTGTAATATTAGATTTCTAAAAAAATTATGATCACATGAGCATTATGATTGAAATACATATTTGGGGTCCATGCTTACCTTCTACTTTCTGTTTTAATGATCATTGCAGAATGAAATTCCTGCCTCGAAATTTTAAAATATGTTTCCTAAGCTGTAAGGGTGAATCAAGACAACATTGAAAAGATCTTTAGAACAGAGAGAAGCGTCAACACTAAATGTGCACTTTAATTAGATTGTCTCACAATGTTGATCATTACATCATCATTGTGTGTGTTCCTTTAGAATATAACCAAGGTAATTTACAATTAGACTGGTACCTACCTAATTTACAATTAGACTGGTACCTACCTAATTTACAATTATACTGGTACCTACCTTATTTACAATTATACTGGTACCTACCCAATTTACAATGTGTTGTAACATAATTACGTAGTCAATGAATTGATTTAAATCAATAAAATATGTCTAAAAAGAGTCAAGATTATTATTCTTTGTTGAAATCTACACAAAATTTACTACTGTTTAAGAAGATGTGGTATAATGTTCATTATAAAAACTGTAAATTCAGAAATTATTGCGAGGTTTTTATTAATGCAAAAAATGTGACAAAGATGTAAATGCAATAATTTAAGCTCACATTTTGAAAATTTTTATATGAATTTAACAGGGTTTTTCTCAAAATCGTAAAAATTAAAAGAGCATTTAAGTCTTAACTGACAAAATCACAATAATAAATGCACGCAATAATTTCTGAATTTACAGTTTTCAGGAAGATTGCATTAGAGTAGGTTTAATTTGTACATGTATCAAACATTGGTGTTACCTTGACAAGTTGTACTTTTCATTAATGTGAAAATGTAACTTAATAATTATCTTTTGTGAATATGTTTGTGTCTCTATCCCATATATTTTCATTTTTCAATGGCAGTCCAAATGCCCTGACTTCTTCCTGTATAGCCTCTTTAACAGGACTTGCCCAGTTTGTATTGTTAATTTGCTCTCATCCATATTTATGCATGATTATTAAATTCACTGTCTGCAGTAATAAACTAGACTAAGTAGTCCATCACTCCATCTACAGTTATCACTAAAACGTCACAAAGGTTAGTTTAAACCCTCTTGAACAATGTAGGTTTTACTAAACTGCCAGTTTTCCTATCTAAGTTCATGGTTAAAAAAATAGCTGCCATGATATAGCCGTCTGTGCTAAGATAGGCATTTATCACTAACAATCAATATCTTCCCCATTTGTAGGAGTACAGATACACATTAGATAAATGGAGAATGTGTCCCCATGAACATAGATGATGCCCGTTCTTGTACTTGATGTGTGCTCTGTGGTAATAAGTATTGTGTATAGGTTTCATAATGGTTGGTTTGGGCAACTTAAGTTACAGAATTGAAACTAAACATTTTGCCATTTTTTTTTTATTTTCAAAGGGGCATAACTCTAGAATGGTTCGAGAAAGGCAACCAAAATTTAAACTTGATCTGTGTTTTGTGGTGAGGAGCATTGTGTATAAGTTTCATAAAATTTGGTTGAGGCAAACTCAAGTTAGAGAACAGAAACCAATTTTGGGATGTACATCGGAGACATAAAAATTTACATTCATATCTCCTGTGGTTTACATTGCCAATCATGAAATAGACCTCAAGTGTCCAAAACTTAGTGTACATTTAATAGTCTACAGCCATTGGCCTGTGAATATTGGTCAATATTGTTGTATAAAACTTTGTCAATCTTCATAATTGTTCATGATTACCAATGCCTATGACTTGCAAGACAATTATATACAGAGAAACTTCACTATTTGGAATGCTTCAAGGACTGATAAAACATATACTGATGATGGTTAAAAAGATTTTTGAATTTGATGCAACTACCATACAAGTGAGAGGTTTAGCTAGCTATAAGATCAGGTTTAATCCACCATTTACTACATAAGAAAATGCCTGTACCAATTCCAGAATATGACAGTTGGTATCTATTTGTTTGGTGGGCTTAATCTTTTGGTTTTGCTTTTTAATTGGGGACTCTCCGTTTTGAGTTTTCCCTGGAGTTTGGTATTTTTGGCGATTTTACTTTTTGATACATAGATTAATAAACTTGGAATAAGAACCGGTTTTGAAGTGAAGTCAGGGGTCTAGTATAGTCTGTGTTGTGCTTTGCCATATATCAGTGTACCTATATATACATGCATTGTATAAAATATTAAAGAAAGACTTTTGTGTCATCAAAACTATTTTAATTATGCATATTCAGTCAATGTAAAGTTAAAAAGTGTAAAAGAATATAAATTTAACAAACAACATGTAATAAATATATAATTCAAAAATATTGCACAAGTAAACATTATTCAGCACCTTTTACAACATATACTTTAACATAGCATATATTATTCAAATCTAAAAATTTATTTTAAACAAAAAATTAACAATATTGTATAACAATAGAATATATCAATAAAAATATAAGTAAAAGCAACAATTTATAAAAAAAAGGGTATTAAAATGACAAAATCGCAATAATAAATGCACGCAATAATTTCTGAATTTACAGTATTCATTCAAAATATGCTTTTATACTGTAAATTCAGAAATTATTGCGAGTGTTTGTTATTGCAATTTAAACATTTAAAACTGAAATGCAATTGTAATTTTTGAAATATTGAGAAAAATCCTGTTCAATTTTAATAAATGCGAGTGTAAATAATTGCGATTATAACCCTGTCACATTTTTCGCAATAACATCTGAATTTACAGTACTGATTCTTAAGTTCATGTTCTGAATTCTGATTTATATATTTGTTTGATAAACAAAAGAAGCAGAAGTCAGATATCCTACAATTCATCCTTCGCAGTGTTGTGGTTAAAATGTTTTTACAATCAAGAAATAGCATCTGAATTTTTGGATGTATGTTTTTTATAAATGGACTTCATTTTTGGAAGTCAACATTACACTTTTCTTCAACTATAGCAATTAAGGGGAAATCCATAGTTCAATGGATATCTTGTAAAGTTTGAACATTCATGTAATCATCTGTAATATTAGATTTCTAAAAAAATTATGATCACATGAGCATTATGATTGAAATACATATTTGGGGTCCATGCTTACCTTCTACTTTCTGTTTTAATGATCATTGCAGAATGAAATTCCTGCCTCGAAATTTTAAAATATGTTTCCTAAGCTGTAAGGGTGAATCAAGACAACATTGAAAAGATCTTTAGAACAGAGAGAAGCGTCAACACTAAATGTGCACTTTAATTAGATTGTCTCACAATGTTGATCATTACATCATCATTGTGTGTGTTCCTTTAGAATATAACCAAGGTAATTTACAATTAGACTGGTACCTACCTAATTTACAATTAGACTGGTACCTACCTAATTTACAATTATACTGGTACCTACCTTATTTACAATTATACTGGTACCTACCCAATTTACAATGTGTTGTAACATAATTACGTAGTCAATGAATTGATTTAAATCAATAAAATTTGATGCAACTACCATACAAGTGAGAGGTTTAGCTAGCTATAAGATCAGGTTTAATCCACCATTTACTACATAAGAAAATGCCTGTACCAATTCCAGAATATGACAGTTGGTATCTATTTGTTTGGTGGGCTTAATCTTTTGGTTTTGCTTTTTAATTGGGGACTCTCCGTTTTGAGTTTTCCCTGGAGTTTGGTATTTTTGGCGATTTTACTTTTTGATACATAGATTAATAAACTTGGAATAAGAACCGGTTTTGAAGTGAAGTCAGGGGTCTAGTATAGTCTGTGTTGTGCTTTGCCATATATCAGTGTACCTATATATACATGCATTGTATAAAATATTAAAGAAAGACTTTTGTGTCATCAAAACTATTTTAATTATGCATATTCAGTCAATGTAAAGTTAAAAAGTGTAAAAGAATATAAATTTAACAAACAACATGTAATAAATATATAATTCAAAAATATTGCACAAGTAAACATTATTCAGCACCTTTTACAACATATACTTTAACATAGCATATATTATTCAAATCTAAAAATTTATTTTAAACAAAAAATTAACAATATTGTATAACAATAGAATATATCAATAAAAATATAAGTAAAAGCAGCAATTTATAAAAAAAAGGGTATTAAAAGGGGGCTCCTGGGTATAAATAATTTTTTTTTTCTAATAAAGGATTTCGCTATATTTTTCTCTAAATAAACTTTATCCTATACCTAATAGAAAAATTAAATAAAAATATGGGGTCACTGCTCATTTAAGCTCACAATCTGCCATCGAAAAAAGCATGCATTTTTGTTTAGGTACTTTTTTTCTGTTGAACTAATAGGAGAAAAAAGGTAAAATCGAAATAAAAAAAGAACCTATAATAAATGTTTAAATTTTACAATTGTTTAGTTTAAATGCAGCTTATTTGAAAATAATAATAAAAAATATAGGTCACCGATGAGTTTAAAAAGATATTTCAATTTTAATGCCAAAAAATGTATTTTTTCACCAAAGGGAGATAATTTGGAGCTTTTTCAATATCAAAATTTTAAAAATCATTTGGGGCTAAAACGCCTTGATTTTTTGGGTTGATTTTTGAACCATATCATAACGTTACAACTTATAATGTAATGAATAAAATTTGTTATGAAAAATAAATGTTTAAATATATGCTGATTTTTTTTGTACCCACGAGCCTCCTTAAGTTTAAAAAAGAAGACATATTACAAAATAACAAAACATGATACATTTCTAAATTTTTATTTGTATTTATGATAATTATTGAACAATGGACAAAAAAATGAGACTCATTAAAACTTTTTTTGGGGGTAAAAAAACAGTATTTTTTTGCAATTTTTACAATAAAATAAAAATATCCAAAAAATGTCTAAATTTCTATGTCCTCTTGACTACTCTCGTAACAGTTGACAAAGCATTTAAATAAAAAAAAGATATTTTATTCAATGTTTCTTTAAAAAGTAAAGAAATTTGCAAATGATTCAAACTATGAGTGACGCACAGAATTATTCACCTGCATGTGTACAAGTGTAAAAAAGATTATTTCTAAGGTTCATTTGTGTTCATATGCAAATTTAATCACTTATAAATGCATTCAGAACAGCCAAAATTTTATTCTTTCATTAGCATCATCTTAAAAGCATCCATGTATCACTATGTGCGAACTGATGTTCGACTAGGGTTTATGATGTATTTCTGTATCTTTGCTAAAGGATAAGGATGCCTGCCTTTATGTTCATCTTTAAGTATTCTGAAACAAAATCAAAAGTAAAAAGAAACTTGCTAAAATTACTATAAATTTGCCATTTATTATTGAGACTGTTGAACAATGGTTGAAAATGTGAGAAGGACATCACAAAACTATCTCTGAATTTACAGTAGTTATATTCAGTAGCTTCAGTTCTTAAAAAGATAACTTTTTATTATTTGACCCAGGCATTTTGATTGGTACCTTTGTCATAACAGATGGAGCCAGACATAACTTTGGTCTAGATAAACTTGTAAGAAGATGATACCATGTCTAGACCCTCTTTTGAAGAGCACCCTTAAGTCATATACACTGGCTATATAATTTACAATGGCAAATACATTATGATCTACAGGCCCGTAGCCAGGAATTTCCAAAGGGGGGTTCGTTGGACTCACAAACTAGACTTTAACAGTCACAATTCGAACAGAACATTGACTTTAACAGTGCTTATTTGTTTTCAAGGGGGGGGGGGGGGGGGGGGGGGGTTCGTCCGAACCCCCCTGGCTACGGGTATGATCTATATTACACATTGCCATTCAAATCAATTGCCCTAAATCATTTGTCACAATCAATTGCCACAAATCAATTGCCAAAAATCATTCACCGCTTAATATCTTTTGCCATTGCATTAGCACACAGCAGATTTTTATCTATGCTACTATTGTGAATTGAATTGATCTGCAGCATTGAAAACCAGTAATAGTTTGTGATAAACCACATTCCAGCTTCTACATACATTGACACCTACCTTTCAGCATCAATTCTTGACTTGTTAACATCATAGTGCTGAGTATAGGGCGTGTTCACCTTAGCAGGAGGATTGTCACCCTGTCCAACCTGTAATATATGACAGATCATGTAATCTTCACACTTTAAAAAAAAAAATATCTATATCATTCAAAAAGTACCAAATTTTTGTTTAATAACTTAAAACTAGGGAGAAAATGTGATAAAATATTTTCCATACAGTTGTAGGTATACATTGACAAAACCAAGAAATCAAATATTTACAAAATTTTAAAAAATCTACAGAATTTTTTTTTCTCAAATTGTTACTTGATCAAATTTTCTTTAAACAAAAACTGATTTATAAACCACAACTTTTCCCTCACAGCTAAGGGTTGAACAAACAATTTCTAAACACTGAGCTAAATTCTTTTACTCTAGATAAACAGTGTGACGTCCAATTTCACTGAACTCTGGGTGGGGGATTTGTTTTCGATGTGTTGAAGACCCATTGTTGGCCTCAACTCAGTTGTTTTCTGCTCTTTGGTTGGGTTTTAACCGAGACATTTTCCCAAATTCCATTCTCAATTTTATTTCCAACTGACTAAATGAAATACATGTTTAAATTATTTTGTATTTATAAACGAAGCAAATTAGTTTTTACCCCTTTCCAAGATGGCTGCTGAGGTTGAAGCTTGGACACCATACTACTTCCAACACACACTGGGGGTAATTTTAGTAAGTTTGTCATTCTCTGACGTTTTCTTAAAAGTTTCTTTAAAGCATCACGTTTAATTGTTTGGGCCATCTGACTGTAGACCTGTCCAGTTACTTTGTTCCTTTGGAAGAGAGGATGCACAAGCAGGACACCAGTTTCTGCTAACACTTCATTGAATCTGAAAAGTTTAGTCAAGGAGACAGATTAATATAAGCAATTGTTGCTTTTTTCTGGATCCTTATTAGGAATGTGTTCATTAAATCTTAAAAAATAAATGCCCTGTCAGTCATATCATCTGTTAAAAGTTAAAAACTTTGGATGTTGAAGAATTATGCATTTTCTTATACTAAAAACAAACATTTATAGCTTTAATGTATAAAAAAAAACCTGAGATGTGTTCTTTCTATCACTTATTGAATAATTTAAATAAGTTATTTTATTAATGTCAAATAACAGTTACTTTTCCATAGGTTGATATAAAAAAGAAGATGTGGTATTATTGCCAATGAGACAACTATCCACAAAAGACCAAAATGACACATTCATTAACAACTTTAGGTAACCGTACGGTCTTCAATAATGAGCAAAGAACTCACAGTTTCCAAATATTTTGATGTATTTGTTTGCGTTCCTCCTCTAAGTTCCTCATTCTCTCATTCCAAACTTCCATATTAACATTCATCTTAGATTCCATACGTTTTATGTAATCTTCTATATCTTGTCTTACATCAGAGGCTAACTCTGGATCCTCAAGAATCCCCTGTAATCTTTCTGAAAGAATGAACACACAAGGTTCTCAAATTTATGAACTGAAAATCCAGACAGATTGTAATACAGTGCTTCGACTTTTTCAGTAGTGGACTGATAACTGACAGAAAGTGCAATCTCAATGTTAATAACTGACAAATAACTTACAGAAAAGTGCAAACTCAATGTTAATAACTGACAGAAAAGTGCAATCTTAATGTTAATAACTGACAGAAAGTGCAATCTGAATGTTAATAACTGACAAACTAGAGGCTCTAAAGAGCCTGTGTCGCTCACCTTGGTCTATGTGCATATTAAACAAAGGACACAAATGGATTCATGACAAAATTGTATTTTGGTGATGGTGATGTGTTTGAAGTTCTTACTTTACTGAACGATTTTGCTTCTTACAATTATATCTATCATGAACTTTGCCCATTAGTAACAGAGAACTATATTTGGTAAAAATTTACATAAATTTACCAAATTAATGAAAATTGTTAAAAATTGACTATAAAGGGCAATAACTCCTTAAGGGGTCAATTGACCATTTAGGTCATGTTGACTTATTTGTAGATCTTACTTTGCTGAACATTATTGCTGTTTACAGTTTATCGCTATCTATAATAGTATTCAAGATAACCAAAAACGGCAAAATTTCTTTAAAAATTACCAATTGGAGGGTAGCAACCCAACAACCAGTTGTCCAATTCATCTGAAAAATTCAGGGCAGATAGATATTGACTTGATTAACAATTTAACTTCTTGTCAGATTTGCTCTAGATGCTTTGGTTTCATAGTTATAAGCAAAAAACTGCATTTTACCCCTATGTTCTATTTTTAGCCGTGGCGGCCATCTTGGTTGAATGGCCAGGTCATCGGACACATTTTTCAAACTAGATACCCCAAAGATGATTGTGGCCTAGTAGTTTCAGTGGAGATTTTGTAAAAGATTACTTAGATTTATGAAAAATGGTTAAAGATTGACTATAAAGGGCAATAACTCCTAAAGGGGTCAACTGACCATTTTGGTCATGTTGACTTATTTGTAGATCTTACTTTGCTGAACATTATTGCTTTTTACAATTTATCTCTATCTATAATAATATTCAAGATAACCAAAAACAGCAAAATTTCCTCAAAATTACCAATTCAGGGGCAGCAACCCAACAACCGATTGACCGATTCATCTGAAAATTTCAGGGCAGATAGTTCTTGACCAGATAAACATTTTTATCCATTGTCAGATTTCCTCAAAATGCTTTGGTTTTTGAGTTATAAGCCAAAACCTGCATTTTACCCCTATGTTCTATTTTTAGCGGTGGCGGCCATCTTGGTTGGTTGACCAGGTCACGCCACACATTTTTTAAACTAGATACCCCAAAGATGATTGTGGCCAAGTTTGGATTAATTTGGCCAAGTAGTTTCAGAGGAGAAGATTTTTGTAAAAGATTACTTTAATTTACGAAAAATGGTTAAAAATTGACTATAAAGGGCAATAACTCCTAAACGGGTCAACTGACCATTTTGGTCATGTTGACTTATTTGTAGATCTTACTTTGCTGAACATTATTGCTGTTTACAGTTTATCTCTATCTATAATAATATTCAAGATAATAACCAAAAACAGCAAAATTTCTTCAAAATTACCAATTCAGGGGCAGCAACCCAACAACCGATTGACCGATTCATCTGAAAATTTTAGGGCAGATAGATCTTGACCTGATAAACATTTTTATCCCATGTCAGATTTCCTCAAAATGCTTTGGTTTTTGAGTTATAAGCCAAAAACTGCATTTTACCCCTTTGTTCTATTTTTAGCCGTGGCGGCCATCTTGGTTGGTTGACCAGGTCACGCCACACATTTTTTAAACTAGATACCCCAAAGATGATTGTGGCCAAGTTTGGATTAATTTGGCCAAGTAGTTTCAGAGGAGAAGATTTTTGTAAAAGATTACTTTAATTAACGAAAAATGGTTAAAAATTGACTATAAAGGGCAATAACTCCTAAACGGGTCAACTGACCATTTTGGTCATGTTGACTTATTTGTAGATCTTACTTTGCTGAACATTATTGCTGTTTACAGTTTATCTCTAACTATAAGAATATTCAAGATAATAACCAAAAACAGCAAAATTTCTTCAAAATTTACCAATTCAGGGGCAGCAACCCAACAACCGATTGACCGATTCATCTGAAAATTTTAGGGCAGATAGATCTTGACCTGATAAACATTTTTACCCCGTCAGATTTGCTCTAAATGCTTTGGTTTTTGAGTTATAAGCCAAAAACTGCATTTTACCCCTATGTTCTATTTTTAGCCGTGGCGGCCATCTTGGTTGGTTGACCGGGTCACGCCACACATTTTTTAAACTAGATACCCCAATGATGATTGTGGCCAAGTTTGGTTTGATTTGGCCAAGTAGTTTCAGAGGAGAAGATTTTTGTAAAAGTTAACGACGACGGACGACAACGACGGACGATGACGGACGACGGACGCCAAGTGATGAGAAAAGCTCACTTGGCCCTTCGGGCCAGGTGAGCTAAAAATGCAATCTCAATGTAATAACTGACAGAAAAGTGCAATCTCAATGTTAATAACTGACAGAAAATGCAATCGCAATGGTAATAACTGACAGAAAAGTGCAATCTCAATGGTAATAACTGACAGAAAAGTGCAATCTCAATGTTAATAATTGACAGTTATACACAAACTTGACATTAATTACTAACAGAAAGAGCAATCTCAATGTTAATAACTGACAGAAAAGTGCAAACTCAATGTTAATAACTGACAGAAAGTGCAATTTCAATGTTAATAACTGACAAAAAATGCAATCTCAATGTTAATAACTGACAGAAAGTGCAATCTCAATGTAAATAACTGACAACAAATACAATCTCAATGTAAATAACTGACAAAAAATGCAATCTCAATGTTAATAACTGACAGAAAGTACAATCTCAATGTTAATAACTGACAGAAAGTGCAACCTGAATGAATAACTGACAAAAAATGCAATTCTAATGTTAATTACTGACAGAAAGTGAAATCTCAATGTTAATAACTGACAAATAACTGACAGAAAAGTGCAAACTCAATGTTAATAACTGACAGAAAAATGCAATCTCAATCTTCATAACTGACAAAAAGTACAATCTCAATGTTAATAATTGACAGTAAAACACAAACTTGACATTAATAACTGACACAAAATGCAATCTCAATGTCAATTTCTGACAAAAATGCAATTTCATTTGAAATGATTAAAATATTTTTGATTCTTTAGATAAAAAAAAAACATGATTAAAACTAAATTAATGTAAAATGTCAAAAAAAAGCAATCATTAAATGACAGATATAAATGAATAAAATGTATTTGAAATATAATCTTTTATAAGTGAATCAAGCTTAGCAAATTTTATTAGTTTATAAAAAAATCTTGGCATTTTTATCAAGTAAATTAAACTAGAGGCTCTAAAGAGCCTGTGTCGCTCACCTTGGTCTATGTGACTATTAAACAAAAGAAGCAGATGGATTCATGACAAAATTGTATTTTGGTGATGTTGGTGTGTTTGTACATCTTACTTTACTGAACATCCTTGCTGCTTACAATTATCTCTATCTAAAATGAACTTGGCCCAGTAGTTTCAGTGGAAAATGTTAGTAAAAATTTACAAATTTTATAAAAATTGTTGAAAATTGACTATAAAGGACAATAACTCCTTAGGGGGTCAATTGACCATTTCGGTCATGTTGACTTATTTGTAAATCTTACTTTGCTGAACATTATTGCTGTTTACAGTTTATCTCTATCTATAATAATATTCAAGACAATAACCAAAAACAGCAAAATTTCCTTAAAATTACCAATTCAGGGGCAGCAACCCAACAACGGGTTGTCCGATTCATCTGAAAATTTCGGGGCAGATAGATCTTGACCTGATAAACAATTTAACCCCATGTCAGATTTGCTCTAAACGCTTTGGTTTTTGAGTTATAAGCCAAAAACTGCATTTTACCCCTATGTTCTATTTTTAGCCATGGCGGCCATCTTGGTTGGATGGCCGGGTCATCGAACACATTTTTTAAACTAGATACCCCAAAGATGATTGTAGATAAGTTTGGATTAATTTGGCCCAGTAGTTTCAGAGGAGAAGATTTTTGTAAAAGATTACTAAGATTTACGAAAAATGGTTAAAAATTGACTATAAAGGGCAATAACTCCTAAAGGGGTCGACTGACCATTTCGGTCATGTTGACTTATTTGTAAATCTTACTTTGCTGAACATAATGGCTGTTTACAGTTTATCTCTATCTATAATAATATACAAGATAATAACCAAAAACAGCAAAATTTCCTTAAAATTACTAATTCAGGGGCAGCAACCCAACAACAGGTTGTCAGATTCATCTGAAAATTTCAGGGTAGATAGATCTTCACCTGATAAACAATTTTACCAAATGTCAGATTTGCTCTAAATGCTTTGGTTTTTAAGTTATAAGCAAAAAACTGCATTTTACCCTTATGTTCTATTTTTAGCTGTGGCGGCCATCTTGGTTGGTTGGCCGGGTCACCGGACACATTTTTCAAACTAGATACCCCAAAGATAATTGTGGCCAAGTTTGGATAAATTTGGCCCAGTAGTTTCAGAGGAGAAGATTTTTGTAAAAGATTACTAAGATTTACGAAAAATGGTTAAAAATTGACTATAAAGGGCAATAACTCCTATATGGGTCAACTGACCATTTCGGTCATGTTGACTTATTTGTAAATCTTACTTTGCTGAACATTATTGCTGTTTACAGTTTATCTCTATCTATAATAATATTCAAGATAATAACCATATAACGGCAAAATTTCCTTAAAATTGCCAATTCAGGGGCAGCAACCCAACAACGGGTTGTCCGATTCGTCTGAAAATTTTAGGGCAGATAGATCTTGACTTAATAAACAATTTAATCCCATGTCAGATTTGCTCTAAATGCTTCGGTTTCAGAGTTATAAGCCAAAAACTGCATTTGACCCCTATGTTCTATTTTTAGCCATGGCGGCCATCTTGGTTGGTTGGCCGGGTAACCGAACACATTTTTTAAACTAGATACCCCAATGATTATTGTGACCAAGTTTGGTTAAATTTGGCCCAGTAGTTTCAGAGGAGAAGATTTTTGTAAAAGTTAACGACGACGGACGACGGACGACGGACGACGCCGGACGACGCCGGACGCCGGACGCCAAGTGATGAGAAAAGCTCACTTGGCCCTTCGGGCCAGGTGAGCTAAAAATACAATAATCTTAAACATGTTAAATATACATCTAAAATTCTGACTTGATTAATGCACGACATTAAACGAGTATGGAACATGGAAAAACCTGCTTTTAATACTGTAGAGTGGAATATTTTCTTTGAGACTAAATAATTTTTATTTCTTAAATAGCTCAATCATCTAAAATAAACCCCTTGCAAAAATTCTGCCTTTTTCCAGTACCTCTAGAATCCTGAACACTTCTAAATGCTATGTACTGCTCAAATAAGTACTTTATTCTTTTTCCTGGGATTCTCAGAGCTTTCTTCAGCAAAGCTGATGCCATCTAAAAAATAGTTAATTTAGGATAAATCTATGATTTTTCATGCAAAATTCAAATGTAAATACATGTATATGTAAACACATTTTTGATACCTTTGTATTACGACAATCATGTAATGGGCGTGATTTAAAAAAAAAAGAAGAAAGGTTGGCACTCCTGTGTAAACTTTCAAATAGAAAGAGCCTCCCATGAAATAAGCAAAATACAATAATGTGAGATAAAAATAACAATTTAAAAAGAGAAACTAGGTCAAATTTTGAGCTGGAAGTAGGTATAGAAATATTTCATTTTGGGTAACCCAGCTCTTCCGGACCTAGCTTACTTACTTCAGTGAATACTTGAGTGTAATATATCACCTACTAACACACCATATATCTCAAAAAAGCTTGAAGATATTTGCATAATTTATTAAAAAGGGAGGTAATTAGACTTATTACTACTTTCTCAAATGGATATAACCAACTGAATATTAATTGGTTTTGTCATTTATTAATTATAAAAATAATGTCGCAAAATATATAGTTTACTGAAAATTTTAACTTAGAATTAGGATGTATTTGAAACAAATCATATATAAATCATTGGCCTTAAAATAGAAACAGGTATTTCCCAAATCGAATTCAATGTATACAATTTAAATGATCTATAAATAGCTTGTCAATATTGTTAAAACAGCAGGAGACCTGCAAAGGTTGTATAGCCAGTTAAGGTTGTTTTGGTAAAAACTTCCATAAACAGAAAGTAAATCTGGACTAAAATATACTTCTTTTAAAAGTTTGATTAAAAACAATCAATTTAGGAACAAATTGATGCATGCATATTCAATATTTATAGATCTTTATATATAAAAAAAAAAAAAAAGTATACTGCAGATACAGTTATAAATTATCAGGTGCGGATCTAGAGGGGGGGTTCCAGGGGTTGGAACCCCCCCTTTTTTGGGGACTATCAATGCATTTGAACATTTGAATGGGGACATGTAATTGGAACCCCCTCCCTTTGTCCTGGGTTAGGAACCCCCCCTTTTTAAAATGACTGGATCCGCCCCTGATTATTATATTTTTGGGGTAGTGGGAATGGGTAAACAAGTAGATTAATAAATCAACTTAGTATTATTTTTTTATTGGCTTGTGAGAAAACTTCCCACAAAGGCAATATTTAATCAATTCATGAAATATAAGTACCAAAATATTTATCCATTCAGAACTGCACTTAAGCTTTAAAATGAAAAGAAATATAATTTCTGTAATTTTCTATGAACTATTAAATGTAAAATTCATAGACACTAAAATAAAACAAGTGAGTGACCAGTGAGAGATAATGTTAATCCAACTATTGAACCATATAGTCCAGTTCTTGAATCATATAAGTCCAGTCAAACTAAGATTTAAACTCAAACTAATAGCAAGAGAAAATGTTTAGTTCTAATCTATAGCATTATGCCCTTTCTATGCACAGAAAAAAGTCCCATAAAATCTAACTTGAGGAAAGCTCAAAATCAGCATATTTAATTTCCTATGGAAACTAACATTGGAACGGGAGATAACTCTGCAAAAATGAGTTTTTTTGGGGTTGATTTTCTTGAAATTTATGTAAAGTATGATACTTTGATTGGGTTATAAATATGTTTGTATTTGACTAAATTATATCTTCTGCTCATGAAATGTACAAAACCGAAGTGTTATGGGTAGTTTCATTTTTTTCACGCATTTTTCATTAAAAAAATTGCAAATTTGAAGCTTCGTGACCATGTTATAAAAAAATAATGTGAAAATTTGGTATTGTTAATATCTGTGTATTATATTTTTTCAGCATCTTATTTATCTTAGGAAACTTTAAACCACAAAAAGAAGAATACATGCTTATAAAAAAGAAGATGTGGTATGATTGCCAATGAGACAACTATCCACAAAAGACCAAAATGACACAAACATTAACAACTATAGGTCACCGTACAGCTTTCAACAATGAGCAAAGCCCATACCGCATAGTCAGCCATAAAAGGCCCAGACAAGACAATGTAAAACAATTCAAACGAGAAAACTAATGGCCTTATTTATGTAAAAAAATGAATGAAAAACAAATATGTAACACATAAACAAACGACAACCACTGAATTACAGGCTCCTTTAATTCTTTTTATTAATTTTGATATTCTTTACCTTGACATGTTGAAAAATTCAATAAATTGTCAACTATTGAATTACAAAATCTAGATTATAGCTTGATAAAAGTTATGAAAACACCTTTAGAATTGTTTATTATACTTTAAAGACTGCTAAAAAATCAAGAATCAATACATTCTGATGAATATAAGTGGTAAAGTAATATTTTTGTATAATTTTTTTTGATATTTCTGCCTTTTTTGCAAGAGTTATCTCCCTTTCAAATGAAAAACTCTATAGGAATTTTAAATGGTGAAATTTTTTAGATTTTGTGGGACTTTTTGTGTGTGTATATTTGGATTTGGGATATAATGCTAAAGATTAAAACTTAAAAATCTTCTGTTGCAATTACTTTTAGGTTAGGGTCAAATTTATGCTAGATTTACTGGACTATATATATACTAATTATTGTGCACGATTTTATCATTTTTTTTTCAATCGGTCAGTGTTGTTGTGAAAATATGGCAGGTAATTAAAGTTCTTGTTTTGAAGTGGAAGTTTAACAATTGTTACCTGTTTGTCAACAATCAACAACAAAGCATGGATATTGAGCATGTGTTTAACATGTGCAATCAGATAATAATTTATTTCAGTGACAGATCCATGCGTATTGCAATCATTTTTACGAGAAGGGTCACACTATGGTTACTTTTTATACGGAAAATTTGTCGTCAAATTGCTTCCTTGAAGCAAGTATTTAAAAAACTTTTGAATGTGGACAAATTAAAGAATTTTCTTCAGAAAAAAGTATATGTACATAAGTTTTATAATGAAACCTATTCATTTTGTTATAAAAAATGTATGCTTCATTTTTTTTTATTTGACTTTAAGTGTTGACTGCATAAAACTTTCATTTAAACTGAAACACTTTCTTAATCCCCATAAAATAAAGATATGAAGATACGAGTCGGTCCCTCTTGTTTTGACAATAAGCATCAAATTTAAGAGTTTAACCAAATGCAATGTTTGTATGCAGCATTTTTTAAAACAACAAAATAAGTAAAGTACATGTATAAACATTTAATTTTCTCCTCATTCCATTAAAATTGACACATAAATGAATTGACAATAACTTACCATATACAAATCTTTGGATATTTTATTTTCCTCATAAGCCTTTTCTAAAATCTGTAAATTTTGTTTTTGGTCTGCCAGAGTCAGCTTCAATTCAATTTCAGGATCAGCTTTTCTCTGAAAAACATGTCAGTCAATATAGCCATCTTTAAATTCAGATCAGCACAACATGACTAATTGATTTAAAAGTATCATCTGTTCATTTCCCCATATCATGCCTCTAACATTTTAAATCTTATCAACTATTTTCATGTATTTTTATTAAAATTATGTTAGTAATTTAAAAATATACTAAATTCCCCATCTTTATGCTTCGGCATATGAAAGTAATTTTTAAAATATATAAAATTCCCCTTCTTTGTGCAGGGGCAGATCCAGCCAATTTAAAAAGGGGGTTTCCAACCCAGGATCCACCACTGTTGTGCCCCTTTACATGTAAATTATTAATGATAGACAAACCTGTTTGAGTTCCAATTTAATATTAGGAATAATTAAATCATCTTGTTCCTTAATCTTCTCTTCAATGCTGGTTTGGAAATCTCCTTGTCTAAATAAAAAAAAAACAGCATTTCAACTACTGTCTACTGTGGATTCATTATTATTCGTCGGATACCAATTTTCGTGGTTTTCGTGGGCACAGTCAAACCACGAAATTAAATATTCATCGAATGATAATTTGTCTATAGGTTTGTATGCAGACTTAATCAAAACCACGAAATTAAATATCCACGAATAATAAGTTTTTCTTAATCCACGAAAATTGGTACCCACGAAAATAAATGAATCCACAGTAGACAGTTGTTAGGTTTTTTTAGTGGTTCATATTAATGCAAAATTTTTGCAACTGGGGTTAATTCATGCATCAAATATGATTTGAGGTCTTTGAATCTATATTAATAATCCATACAAACTATTAGCACAAGATATGAGTTCAAGTATTTTACATTATCTTGAAATCCCTAAAACCATTTTCTATATTTGAAATAAATTTGATTAAGTCCTAGCAGCTCTCATATTATGAGATTACAGATAAGTACTTCACTAGCATTATATTTAAGGACCTGTTAAAGAATATTAACAGAGCACCAAGCTGGGTGAGTTTGATGCAGAAAGTTCCTCAGATATCATTTCATGCTTGAACACTTAGTACTCTTCATCTCTAGTTGTACATTTAAAGCAAATTTACTATAAAAAGCTGTCAGAAATAAATTTAGATTTTCTTAGCTCTTTATAGGTAAACATTGTGTAATATTTGCTATTCTTCTTTTTCATTGAACAACAAGTTAGTTTGTATGAGCTCAACCATCAAATACAAGGAGATCTCAAGTTTTTAAAAGAAAGAAATTTTATGTCAATTTACATCCTGCCACTTTCTAGTAATCACATGATCAATTTCATCTTTGGACTTTCTAGTTATCACATGATCAATTTCATCTTGGGACTTTCTAGTAATCACATGATCAATTTCATCTTGGGACTTTCTAGTTATCACATTATCAATTTCATCTTGGGACTTTCTAGTAATCACATGATCAATTTCATCTTGGGACTTTCTAGTAATCACATGATCAATTTCATCTTTGGACTTTCTAGTTATCACATGATCAAGTTCATCTTTGGACTTTCTAGTAATCACATGATCAATTTCATCTTGGGACTTTCTAGTAATCACATGATCAATTACATCCTGACACTTTCTAGTTATTACATGATCAATTACATTATGGGACTTTCTAGTTATCACATGATCAATTACATATTTTAAAGTGTATACATACAATATATCCATATCTTTCTGAAGTTTGTTGTACATCTGCCAAACCATGTGATATCTATTCAACAGACCATGGTATTTCTTGTCCTACAACAAAAAGTTGAAAATTTATATCATTTCAATACAAAAGATCATAACTCTTTCGAAAACATTTTTTAAGAAATCAATGACTTGGCCAAAAATAAAATTGAAATTGTTTATAGTTGACTACCAATTATTCATTAACTTTACCCTAAAAGCTAGTGGTCAGATAACAACGACCAATGCAATGTGAAAAATTTCTAAAATATCTATAGCTTGCTTGTTAATATTTCTCAGATAATAACCTTGGCTTGGTCTTCAGTTAGTGACATCTGTTCAAATTTCTCCATTCTTTCTTTTGCCGCTTGCAGTCTCCGGGCTATGTATATAGTCTCAGTTTTAGCAGTGTCCATTGTTTTCATTCTGGTCTGTAAGACAGAAAAGTATCATTAGTATCAATATCAAGTGGTGGCAGATAATAATAAATGGGTAATTTGTTCATGGGACACAGATGATGCCCAAGCATGCATACTATATCAAATTATAAAGGGAGATGTAGAATTGACATTTTTCATTTATTAGAAACATGATTTGAATACTTTTAATAACTATAAATTAATAAATAATTAAATTCACGGTAACATATTTAAACATCTTACGAGAAATCATCTTTTATACTGCAACTATCTGTAGCTGTGTTTATTTCCTATATATAGTAACATAGCTATATTTTGTTTAATGTCAATTTCATCATGGAACACTTTCTCCACAATCAGGGGTCCATTAAGTGATTAAGATAAGTTTGACATTTGTGTTACGATTTAAAAAGCTATCAATGTATTAATTTAAGTTGCAGTATAAAAACAATATTAGATCAATATCATAAAAATATAAACTTGTTTGTACTTGGTGCAAAACTGGGGAAGGGCTCGGTAGAACCTTGGCCTTCCCTGTTTCTCAGCCTCATACAAAAAAGTTCATATTTTCCTGACATTGACCTAATATTGTATATTTGTGTTGACATTTTTTTTAATAGTTCCAGCTAAACTTTTCTAATTGGCCAACACTCTAGCGCGTGGATATGGATTTATACACTGTTGCTAAGGACTATAGAAACTACCGATAATATTCATTCTCACTACTCAAGTAAATTATCACAAATAAAGATCAAAGGAAAAATACAGATAACAGCGATAATAATTAGTATTGTGTATAAGTTTCATAACATTTGATTCAGGAAAACTTATTAAAGTTAGAAAATGGAAACAAAAGAATCACAATTTTTTTCTTTTGAAAAGGGGCATAACTCTGATAAAATCTGATGTTTGCTAGATGAATAATATAGACTGTGACAGGATTGAATTTTTACATTACACTGTGTCATTTGCCTTAGCCCAGTCCAATAATAATTATGCTGAGCTGCAGATATTGTGATCAGTTTACATTAATTAAGTTCAAGACTATTGCCTTTGATTTATGTATTTTTCACTCTGAACCCGTATCTGCTGATTATCTCGTGGATGTGCTTCTAACATGTAAATAGATAACTAATGACATGACCTACTTCTGCGTCTTTGACCTTGACCCTGATTTCAGTTTGTTTGTCAGACATTCTGGACTGGTCATACTGGTTGTGCATTGTTCCTTTTATCATCATCCTCATTGCCAGGAAGGCATTAGATATAATTAGTTCCATGTTATGCATATCTAAAACATAAAATTGAGAATGGAAATGGGGAATGTGACAAAAGACAATAACATGACCAAAGAGCAGGTATTACAGCTGAAAACCATTGTATATTTACATATTACAATAAACCATTCACATATCTCAAAATAAGATAGATTATATTATGTATGAATTAGGTTTTTCATTCTTTATACTTTAATATTTTTTGTTTTTTTTATTCTGCATTCTTAACCCATTATTTTTTGTTCTGTAAACCACTGTTTTTCAAATTGGAAAACCTGATGTAGACACGTTTAAAAAATAAAAACAGCCTTTACATGTTAAGCTAAGTATTCATATGAAACTGCTTTTTATGCATAGTAAGAAATTTCTATAATATGTGTACTTACATTCAACTACATTAGCCACAAGCATTGCCAGTAGTTCTTTAGGATCTGGTGCAAGCTGGAAAAAAGTGAAAGATTAGTACTGTAAATTCAGAAATTATTGCGATGTTTTTATTATTGCAAAAAATGCAACATGGCTATAATTCCAATAGTTTGAACTCACATTTTCTAATATATGAATTAAATTAGATTTTTCTAAACATTGCAAAAATTAAAATTGCAAGTTAGTCTACAATGACAAAATCTCAATGATAAATGCATGCAATACCGGTAATTTCTGAATTAATAGTATTTGGTCTTTTTCTTGGAGTAATTCAAACTTACAAAACAGAACAGAATTATATATTTTTACCCATTTGAAATTTTCTCTATGCATCTCAAACATATTCTTTGCACTTCTTGATTGATTTGAAAGCATGAGGCTAACATCAAATAGAAATATGAGTACTTTACTAATAAAATTATATCTTGTGTCATTTACCGTATGATTGTTAATTGCATAAAAATAAAAGTAGAACTCAAATTCATTAAGCAATAATTATATAATATGTATGTTTCATTATAATACGTGATTATGAATGGCTACTTTGCAATGTAGCGTTATTCCTTAAGCAACTATTTATTTAAGAATTGAATGCTTCTTTTTGTAAATTTATTGGGGTGTAAAAGCGTTGACCAAAGTACATTTTGTATAAAGCGCGGAAGCGCTTCATACTAAAAATGTGCACACGGTCAAAGATTTTACAACCCTATAAAGTTACAAAAAGAAGCATTCAATACTTATAATTACATTTTTTAGCTATGATCATGAAAACACGAATTTTATAAATTTTGTATTTTATTTACCTGTGCACTTTATTGTGGGACCATGTGCTATCATGAATGAAAATTTTTATTGAGTGATGCAATTGCTTACGGAATAACATGTGATGTGCAGTTAGCCAATCAAAATAAAGTATTATATTGAAACATACATCTAATGGAATTATTACACAATAAAATTTATCATTCATGATGACATGAGTTCCCACAATAAAGTGCACAAGTCAATTGAATAAAAACTTGATAACAATTGTGTTTTCATGTTCCTAGCTAAAAGCGTTAAGAAAGAAGCGCTTCTGCAAAGTGTACTTCGGTCAATGCTTTTACACCCCAATGAAGTTACAAAAAGAAGCATTCAATCTTTTAAATTGTTTTTTATAAAAACTCTATGGTATATGGTATGGAAGACACTTAATCAGCTCATATTTGAAGCAGTGTTCTCCCCAAGGCTTTTTAGCATCATGGTAAAGTGATGATATAATCTTAAATGTGATGCTATCTGAAGGGAATCTCTTATAGGCTGTTTTATGGATGTGATGCTATAATTTTTACATGATAGTATTTTAATTTCCCCTGTTACTTAACAACAATGCTACATAAAATATCTGGGGAGCTAGAACACAGATTAAGATACTGTGGATTCATTTATTTTCGTGGGTACCAATGTTCGTGGATTGATGAAAACTTGCATATTCGTGGATATGTCAATTCGTTGTTTTGGCAAATTCTGCATACATTCCTTTAGAAAATCTGTATTTCATTGAACATTTAAATTTGTGGTTCCTCTGTCCCCACGAAATCCACAAAAATTGGTATCCAACGAATATTAATGAATTCACAGTAATGATTTTATACCTGATCTGGTATCAGGTTCTTGAGTTTATGTAAAGAATACACCAGATCT
>CM034358.1:57000969-57067969 GCA_019925275.1 Mytilus edulis
TTTGAACAGCCATCATGAACGGTAGTCGTATATATGGTTAAATGTAGTCTAATTTCGAATAATAAATGTATAAGGGAGCTACCATTTGATTTTTATTGGGGGGGGGGGGGGGGGGGCTAGAATGAAAAATGTTGTCCTGCTTTTTTTTTTAGTTGTAATCTCTGTCCTGCCTTTTTATTTTTTACTCTGTGTGGTCCTGCCTTTTTTTACTAGTCTATCCAAATTGTCATCCTGCCTTTTTTTTTTTTTGCCAAGATGCTCATCCTGCCTTTTTTTTACTCATAACTCCTGTCCTGCCTATTTTTTTCAAATTTCATCCTAGCCCCCCCCCCCCCCCCCCCCCCCTAAAAATCAAATGGTAGCTCCCTAAGTAACAAAATATGCATCATCTAAGAGGAAGTAAGTGTTTCAAATTAATCAAATATTTTAAATGTATGTCAATTGTGATAAAATTCATTATTCTGAAGTAGTCAATATACGCATGTGCAAACACATTTTATTGAATTTAGATCATGGTTGTATTCATGTTATTCAAAAAGATAATTTGTAACGGTTTATTTCTTCCTCTGTGATATATTATCCTGGGGATAATTTGTCACAGTATTTTTATTCCAGGCATGGTATTTCACAGGTAGATTTTTTCCAGAAGAGCGAACATCCATCTGGGTTATGCGGACAGTATGTACCAGTATATATTTTCCGTTCCACATTTCACAGAACCTTGTCCATTGACAACTATGTAAGTAACTCGCAATCACTATATAATCACCCTAATTATAAAAGTCTCATAAAGGTAGAACACATTTGCATAATTTATCAATCAAAGGGAGGTAATTATGAGCAATCTGTATTTTAAAAATAGTAATATTATATTCCTGAATCTATTTCATAGTGATTTTTTTCCCAGAATCTTATTTATTATATTCAGTTATATAAAAAGATGACTTAAAGCATGATTTAATAAGACAGAAAATATTTCACAAGTAAATATATTAATTATTATTATCCAGCTGTTAAAATTGTTTTGTTCCTATATATTGTTATGCTATGATTCATCTGATTTCGACACAATCAACAATTTAAAACTACATCTTTGTCCCCAGACCCTTGTTTTTTTTATAGAATTTACATAAACGATATTGCATTTATACTTTTTTCTTAACGCTGACTTTTGCAGATGACATATCTTTCAGCTGTGCAAATCCCGAGTAGCGGATCCAGGGGAGGAACGTTCTGGGGATTGGAACCCACTTTTTAGGACGATCAATGCATTTGAATAGGGACATATGGTTCGACCCCACCCCTTATCCTTTGACATAATAAAGTTGTTCTTTTTTTATCATGAATAAAATCCTTCACTTTGTTTATTATTTTTCTTTTTGCATTGTCACGGTTTGGTCCAATGCGGTATTCTTGCGTCTTTATATAGTTAGAGATATCATCATACTCTCATACCCGTAGCCAGAGGGGGTTCGCGGGGTTCGGACGAACCCCCCTCCCCCTTGAAAACAAATAAGAACTGTTAAAGTCATGGTTCTGTTTGAATTGTGACTGTTAAAGTTGAGTTTGCGAGTCCAAATAACTTCCCGTTGGGAATTCCTGGCTACGGGCTTGTACTCTTCCATTACTGTGTTCAGTAGTATTGCAACTAACTATATTTCTACTGAAATCTGAAAACAACTCACTTTTATATGTATTTCACTTACCTTATTTTATATACATGTGTATATTACATTAATCATGATATTTAGATTACTAGTATTTCACAATTAAGTTTGAATTAAGATCTTTGAATTACCTCTGGGTTTCTGTAACGTTATGTGTCTTTTTAAGAGAATGTTATTTACTTGAATATTTGAGGATATTATTTTCAACTATAATCTGTGAAATTATTTCCCATTATAAAACATTTTTTCTCTCACCAATTTAGCTTACATTCAAATACACTATCATTATTTCATAATATTGTAAAGATTATTTTTTAATAACTATTAAATAGTTTTACTGCTCAGATAGAATTTCACGGCAAAGGAAAACATGTCATAGCAAAATATTTTCCTCCGGATAGAAAAAAATAAACACAACTACTGTGACATTTTTTCCACCAGAAGTCAACTCCAAAATGTATTATATATGGAGAACTAGGTAGATATCCTATTGATGTATTTATTAAAAGTAGGATGATTGGTCTATGGAAAAGGTTCATACATGTGTAGTTGTAACGGTTTATTTCTTCCTCTGTGATATTTTATCCTGAGGATAATTTGTCCCGGTAATTTTTTTCCAGGCATGGTATTTAACAGGTTGATTTTTTCCAGAGGAGTGAAAATCTATCTGTGTTGTGCGGATAGTGTGTACCGGTATATATTTTCCGTACTATATTTCACAGAACCGTGTGAAATAGAGTCCTATTAACTACTATGTAAGTTACTCACAATCAATATATACCTGACTATAATTATAAAATGTTTCACAAAGGTAGACCAAATTTGCATAAAGGGAGGTAATAATGAGCAATTTATATTTTAAAGATATTAATATAATATATTTCTGAATCTATTTTACAGTGAAATTTTTCTTGAATCTTATTTTTTATATATTCATTTATATAAAAAAGATGATTACAACTTGATATAATAAGACAGATTACATTTCACAGGTAAAAACTATCCAGCTGTCAAACATGCTTTTGTTCCAATATATTGTTATGCTATGATTTATCTGATTTCCATATAAGACATATAATCAACAACTACATCTCTGTCTCCAGACAAAACTATTTATATAGTTAAAAATATCATCATAATCAAATTTTTCTATTATTGTTAACAGTAGTAATGCAACTATATTTCTACCTTACTTCTAAATTTATATTTGTACTGAGATCTGAAAACAACTCACTTTTACTTATAGGTTAGACAATACTTGGTCATGTTTTATGAAGATTTAAGCCCAAGGCGAAGCCGAGGGCTTAAATCTTCATAAAACATGACCAAGTATTGTCTGACCAATTTAGAACATATTCACACTTTCGAGTGACCTTACAAAATTATCCTTTCCCATTGTAATATTCAAACCTGAATAAGAGTTCATTTTTTATAATGAACTAAATATAAAACATAGGTAATGATCATTTCAATGGATGAAATGAAATAGCACTGACATAGTTTGTGAAGGATAAATTGTTTTTCTTCTGCTTCAGGTAAAATTTAATACTTATATATCTTTAGACTTTTTTTTATTTTAAAAAGCAACACAATTTTATATAAATCGCCTTTTTGAAATTTTTTTTTATAAATATAAAACTCTCTGTATGAATATTTGAATTCAGACCATTCATCATTTAAAATGCTAACTTATTATTGATAAATTTAAATGTATTGTGTTTCTCCAAAAAACAATCCTTTGCTTTGTAAATCAGCAGTCTGGCATTGTGTTTTTTGAAAGAAAAAGAAAATAATTCCCTCAAATGTAAGGTATATAAATTTTAAAAAAATCATTTTATATATCCTTACCAATTTTTTTTTGGTGTATTCTATATATGTGTACCATTAGAAAATGCATGAAATTTTGCAAAATTCAAAATGTTTTTATTTTAATCTTTCCTCTTTCATCTTTAATCAGTAGGCTATTTTCCCACGGAAAATGCCTTAGGGTATTGTACACTTCGTTAGTGCAGCTATTAAGAGTTCACTTTCATAATTAACTGACAATGAAAAGTCATTCATGTATAGCATATCATAGTGCATGGAAAACCATGTACTATGAAAATTAGAGGGCAAAAAAATGACTTTTCATTGGACGAGAAGGGGTGAGTATGTTCTAAATGTATTTCACTAACCTTATTTAATCATGATATTATTTTCACAATTACGATCTTTGAAATTACTTGTGGTTTTCTTCCCATATGCCTATGTTTCATGATAATTTTCTTTTTAAAAGGATGATATTGACTTGAATATTTCAGGAAATTTTTTCAAGGATAATTCATGAAATTATTTCCCATTATAATACTTTTTTTTTTTTTAACAATTTCGGTTTATTTCAAATGCACTATTATTATTTCATAGTATTTTTAAAGGATAAGTTTTTTCTAATAACTATTCAATAAGTCAACTACCCAGATAGAATTTCACGGCAGAGGAAAAAATATCCCAGGGAAATATTTTCCTCCGGATAAAAAAATAACAACAACTACTGTGACATTTTTTCCTCCGGATCAAATTTCACCCGGATATAATTTTGCTTTACATAGTAAGCAAGATAAGATTTCATCTATTTTATATAAATTGTTATACACCATGCATACCAGAAATATGTACCATTCAGAATGGATACGTTGTGTTGAAAATACTCTAAATGAATGATGATGTTCTGAATATTGGTTTACTCAAAATGTGTCTAAGTCTGTTAACCTAGCTAAGGTTACAAATGTATGTGACCAATTTTAGCAGAAATGGTGTGCTACTGTGTATGAATCACCTAAATGTCTCAATTATAGAATTTTTAAAAGAAATCATTGTTTTGAAAAATATTTAATAGAACTTCCTACAGATTTAAGGAAATCTTTATGTAATTTTAGATGTGTTAATAATAAACTGCTAGTTGAAAAGTGCAGGTTTTGGGGAATAGCCAGAGATGATAGAATCTGTGATATTTGTGACTGTAACTCATTAGGTGACGAATTTCATTATTTATTCCAATGTTCTTATTTCAAAAACAAAAGGAAAATGTTATTGCTAAAAGAATTCACTACAAATCCAAATGTTGATAAATTTCATGCTTTATTTAACTCAGACAATAAAAATGTTATTTTCAAAGCTGAAAATTTTCTGTAAAATCCTACTTTCTTTAGTAAAATGATTGAAGTTACTGTTTATGTTTATATAATATGTCCGTTTTCCATATATTTGGATTTGATTGATTGATTGTTGGTTGCTTAACGTCCCCATATATTTGGAATGTATATCATGTATATATGTTATCATTGAATCAACCTATTTTGTTATATTGTGTTAATTTGTATTCAATTGTATTTGTTCATAGAGTAAATATTTGTGAGAAAAATCGTATAGGAATGGTCTATCAAGCTAGTTCATGTAATTGAAACATTTATTTTGATAATATACCAGGATAATAAGGATAGTCCTACCATACATTGCGGCAAAAATGTCTCCCTATGGTACTCATACATCTGTCTTGATTTCCTCTAGAGTTTGCATTTAATTTTAGAACAATTACCAAATGATTATTCCTTTATCAAACATTTCTTTCTTATAGTAAAATTTCTGAAACGTGATCCAGGTCCCGGAATTTCTCGCTGTATGAAGACCTATTGGTGACCTTTTGCTGTTGTCTGTTCTATGGTCGGGTTATTGTCTCTTTCACACATTCCCCATTTCCATTCTCAATTTTATAAAATTGTCAAGTTCCAAATCTTCGAGAGTAGGTCGGATGAAAGACTTACGCGGCGAATATGTGTCACTCACTCAACCAATTATTTGTTTCTAACCATAATTTTGTAAACGTTGTGTCGCGTTTGTTGTTGTTTTTTTAAACGCTACACAAGTAGAAACAAATACATCATTTAATAAGTCTTTACTGACCCTGTTTGGACTTTCAGTAATGCATACACATGCTGTTGGTAAACATACTTTTCACAAACGTAGAAACAAATACTTTGTTTAATCAGGTTGAAGTTAGAATCAAATGGAGCGTTTGTACTAACAATCGGCAAACGACAAACTGCAGACATTTTAGCGTGTGCATAGGTTGTCAAAGTTTATGTAAACTTTGCAAACGTATGTTTGAAAGAAATTATCAAAATATGTGCCCTCTTAGCCGTTTGCATCGTTTGTGTTCGAAAGAAATGCACTCTATACCAATGATTTGTTTCAAAAATATTTCAAAAACCAGTCTTTGATAGTTACAGTATACAAGTTTTTCTATTATATTTCAAAAACCAAGCATGATATGATTAAGGTACATGTATTCAGGGAAAATCAGATATGTTTTATTTAGAGTGCATTTCTTCTAACACAAGCGATGCAAACGGCTAAGCGTGTACATGCTTTTTATCATCTGTTTCTAACATACGTTTGCAAAGTTTAAATAAATTTTGAATGCATTTCTTTCTAACAAAAACGACACAAACGGCGAAACGCGCACACGTTTTGATCATTTGTTTCTAGCATGCGATTGCAACGGATGTCAAGTTATATATTCAACATTCATTTTTTTTTTTTGGTAAGGCATTTCAACATTCAACACTCCATGTCAATATCCAATTTTCGACATTTAATTTCGTTTTCAACATTCGATTTTCAACATTTAACATTCGTTTTCAACATTCGTTTTTAACATTCGATTTTCTACATTTAACATTCGTTTTCAACATTCGATTTCAACATTCGTTTTCAACATTCGATTTTCAACATTTAACTTTCGTTTTCAACTTTCAACATTCGTTTTCAACATTAAATTTTCCTCTTTCAACATTCGTTTTCAAAATTCAACATCGTTTTCAGCATTCGGCATTCAGTTTCAACATTCAACATTTGTTTTCAACATTCAACAGTCGTTTTCAACATTCAGTTTTCAATGTTCAACATTCCATTCCAACATTCGACATTCGTTTTCAACAGTCAACATTCGTTTTCAACATTCAACATTCCTTTTCAACATTCAATTTTCCAATTTCAACATTCGTTTCAACATTCTATTTTCCAATTTCAACATTCGTTTTCAACATTAAACATTCGTTTTCAACATTCAACATTCAACATTCGTTTTCAACATTCAACAAACATTCAACAATCAACAATCGTTTTCAATATTCAATTTTCAACATTCAACATTCGTTTTTATCATTCAATTTTCAACTTTAAACATTAGTTTTCAACTTTCAATATTCGTTTTTAACATTAAACATTCGTTTTTAACATTAAACAGTCGTTTTTAACTTTCAACATTCAACATTCGTTTTCAACATTCGACATTTTTTCTCATCATGCAACATTCGTTTTTAACAATCGATTTTCAACATTCAACATTCGTTTTAACCTTCAACGTTCGTTTCTAACATTCAACATTCGTTTTCAACATTCAATATTCGTTTCAGAATTCAACATTCGTTTTCTACTTTCATCATAAGTTTTCACCAACATTATACCTTCGTTTTCAACATTCGATTTTCAACATTCAACATTCGTTTTCAAATGTCAACAAACGTTTTTAACATTCAACTTTCGTTTTTCGATCAACATTCAATTTTCAACTCTTAATTTTCGTTTTCAACATTCGATTTTTAAATTCTTTTTCAACAACATTCAACATTCGTTTTCAACTTTCAACACACGTTTTCAACAACATTCAACATTTGTTTTCAACATTCGATTTTCAAAATTCAACATTGGTTTTCAACTTTCAACATTCGATTTTAACATTCAACATTCGTTTTCAACATTCAATTTTCAACTTTCAAAATTCGCTTTCAACATTCGTTTTCAACATTCATATTCGTTTTCCACATTTATTTTCAACATTCGTTTTCAACATTTGATATTTAATATTCAACATTCGTTTTTTCCAATTTCAACATTCGTTTTCAGCATTCAACATTCGTTTTCAACATTCGATTTTCAACATTCAACATTCGTTATTAACTTTCAATATTTGTTTTCAACATTCAACAATCATTTTTCAACATTCAACATTCGTTTTCAACCTCAATTTTCAACATTCGCTTTCAACTTCAATTTACAACTTTCAATATTCATTTTCAACATTCAAAATTCGTTTTCAGCATTCAACATTCGTTTTCAACATTCGATTTTCAACATTCAACATTCGTTATTAACTTTCAATATTTGTTTTCAACATTCAACTTTCAAAAATCGTCTTCAACATTCAACATTCGTTATTCAACATTCAAGTTTTAACTTTCAAAGTTCGTTTTCAACTTTCAAAATTCGTTATCAACTTTCAACATTTGTTTTCAATATTCAATTTTACTCTCAACATTCGTTTTCAATATTCAAAATTCGTTTTCAACATTCAACATTCGTTTTCAACATTTGATTTTCAACATTCAACACTTTTTTTTCATATTTCAACATTCTTTTTCAACATTCAACATTCGTTTTCAATGCGTTTTTAAGCGATCGGGAGCTTGGTTTGACTCAATCCACATGAATGTTCAGGGTGGTCTATCCTGGTCGTCATTGGTCTGACGTTTTTTCCGAGAGTTTTTGACATGTCAAAATCATTTTCGAGTAAGGATCCAGAAGTCAGTTACTCGAGAAGAGATCAATAATTTGTCGAGTAGTGGTCGAATTGATCGGGACAGAAAGATCGAGTCTTGTCGGAATAGTTTACCGATCAGTACTCGATCATTTCGATCTTTATTCGACTGATCGATATCCGATTATTTCCAGATCAACGCCAACCTGTTCGATGTGTGGTCCAGATTAACTCAGCCAATGGCATATCGCTCCATAGTCGATGCGACTTCTTTGTTTTTCATCCCAGACAAACTTTACCAATACCCGATCTCTACACGACCTCATTTGATCACTCTTCGATCTCTACTCGGCCATACACGATTCTCTAAACATGTGTTCAGCTCTGTTAAAGCTAGGTTCACACTGCCGATCAGACCAACTCGATCAATCTCAATCAAGACAAATTAAGCGATCGGAACACCATGATCTGAATCAATCGACAATAATGTTCGAGATAGTCTACCTTGGTCTTCATTGATCTGAATTTCTACTCGAGAGTTTTTGACATGTTAAAAACATTCGAGTAAAGATTTAGAAGCCAGTCACTCGAGAAGACATTGAAAATTCGTCGAGTGGCGGTCGAATTGATCGGGAAATGATCGTGTAGAGATTTTGGTCGGAATACAAATAGTTTACCGATCAGTACTCGATCATTTCGTTCCTTATTCGACTAATATTCGTTCATTTTCCGATCAACGCCAAACTGTTCGATATGCATGTGGTCGAGATTAACTCGACAAATGCCCGATCGCTCCATGATTACTGCGACTTCTATATTTTTTTCATCCCAGACCTACTCGACCAATACCCGATCTCTACACGACTTCATTTGACCACTCTTCGATCTCTACTCGAACATACACGAGTATACATGACTGCTTCACGATTCTCTAAAAATGTGTGCAGCTCTGATCAACTATCATAACTTTGCTTCTGCAAACAAATATTGTCACTATTTATTTTAAACTACACAAATTCCCCCATATGCAGAACGCGTCTGTACTTTGAAAGGAGGTATAAAATTTTAAAAGAAAGACAAAAAATATCAAAGGAACAATCAAACTTAAAGGTCGAAAACAAACAGACACAGCCATAGCGATAAAACGAAAGCCGACGAGAAGACAAACAGCAGGCCATAGAAAACTAAAATCTTAGCAACATGAAACCCAATTGAAACCCAATAAAACCTGTGATGATCTTAGGTGTTTCGGAAGGGAAGTCGATCCTGCATTTTGGCCCCAGTTTACTATTCAAATATGAAAGTAATTGCCTATTAAAATTCATTATTAAACAGCTGATGACTAATCTAGCCTTCAAAGTTAGTTTATAAGAACATCAATATCGTATATTACCTGTTTAATGTGCTATTTTTAATTTACTGTCGGCATTTTTCATACGTCTAGATTTTTTTGTAGTATAAAAATAAGAAGATGTGGTACAATTGCCAACGATACAACTCTCCACAGGACACCGAATGACACAGAAATTACCAACTATACTAGTATGTCACCGTACGGTCGAATGTTTACAAATACTTGTTTTCATACGCTTTTTGACGCAATATGTATTTAAAAAAAAATTGAGACGAAAGACAAATGATTTTTATTTGAATTCGCGATAGATATACATTGTATATATGTAAACAGTTTCAGAAAAGGTATCCTTCAGATGGTTGAAATTCTATTTTTGACCAAGTTTTGGGAAAATATTCACCTACTGGATATCAGATCTATGACAAATTCTGATAACATACGTATGCACATATATGACATAAACAGTAGACTTAATTTGTAAGAAAGCAAGACACACTTTAGTACAACAAAAATCTCAAACTACAATGCAAAACACCCCGAAACGAACTATAAGATAACAACTGCCATTTTCCGGACTTGGTACAGAACATTAAGAAAAAAATGGTGGGTTGGGCCTAGTTTTGCGGCTAGCCAATTAAACCTCGCGCTTGTATGGCAATATAAATATAAAGCTCCCATAACAAGAAGTTTTTATAACCATTTTTCTTTGTTGAGCTCCTGCATTTGATTTTGCCATTTAATTAGGGATTTTCCGTTTTGAATTTTCCCCTGAGTTCACAATTATACTGCCCACACAGTGGTCGTCGTGTCAGTCACTGCATCACCTAGATTTCACTGATCCCTTTTTGTTCGACTTCTACGCTCTCTTCAAGCTCCGTCGCAGCCATTAACCTGTTTATCTAAGCTCTAACCACCTTGCCGAATAATCCAACTGATTTATTTCCGTGTAGATATTTTAAATGTGTAATTTTACTCAGATCTTCTGTGAAATACGGAATCCAACCAAATAAATAGAGAATGTGTCCATGGGACACATATAATGCCCAAACTTTCATATAACGTTATAAAGAGTCATTACCCAAGAACGATAAAAGTGACGCCACCCAAATTCGCACTTGATCTGTGTTTTACGGTATTAAGCATTGTGTATACGTTTAATGCCCCCTTTCCGCTGCAGCGGATTAAAAAAAATTCAGACGTTCTTATACAGAAATTGTACATACTCGACGATTGCCCGACTATCACTACGACCCCTGTACGATCAAGTCGATCTGGTCTGGCCGATATCAGGCTGAGTACAGTTGATTTGGTCTAGTAGAGTAAAGATCGTGTATTGATCGTGAATTTGTCGGAATCATCGAAGATGTTTTCAATTACTGGTCGTGTTGGAGTCGTTATGAAGTCATCAAGCAGTCGTGAATGGACGAGTTTAGTTCGTGTACAGTCGGATAGCGGTCGGGTAGAAGACGCAAACATGCCCAATCAAGAATTTTGTAACGCTTGGTCGTGGAATTTTGGACAATCGGGATCATCGAGTTGATCTGATCGGCAGTGTGAACCTAGCTTTGCATTTACCAAAGTAAAGCTAGGTTCACATTGCATCTGACTTTTGTACCCGAGAGTTTTTGACATGTCAAAACATTCGACTAAGGATCGAGAAGCAAGTCACTCGAGAAGAGATCGATAATTTCGTCAAGTAGCGGTCGAATTGATCGGGACAGGATCGTGTAGAGATCGAGTGTGGTCGGAATACAAAAATTTTACCATTCTCTAAAAGTGTGTGCAGATCTGATTGTTTAACTCTCATAACTCTGCTTCCGCAAAAATATATTGGCAACATTATTTTTAACTGTACAAAAATTCCTCCATGTACAGTACGTGTCTTTACTTTAGCAAGAAGAGGTAACATTTTAAAAGAGAGACAAAAGACACCAAAGGAACAATCAAACTCAGAGGTCGAAAACAAACCGACATAGCCATAGCAAAAAACGGTAACCGACGAGAAGACAAACAGCAGTCCACATAACATAGAAAATTAAAAACTTAGCAAAACGTAACCTAACAAAATCTGGGATGATCTTAGATGTTCCGGAAGTGAGGAAAATCCTGCAATTTTGGCACTCGCGGATTTTTCAAATATCAAAGTAATTGTGCAATAATATTCATTGTTAGACTGTTGATGATTAAGTTATCTTTCAAAGTTGGTTTATAAAAACATCAAGATTCTATTTTACCTGTTTTATGGGCTATTTTCTGTTTTTTTCTGTCCGTATTTTCCGTTTGTCCAGAAATGTTTGTAGCATAAAAAAAGAAAATGTGGTACAATTGCCAATGAGACAGCTCTTCACAGAACACCAAATGACACAGACATTATCAGTAACAACTATATGTCACCTTACAGTCAATTTGTTTTTCATTCGAAATTTTTGACGTAATTTCACACAAAAATGAGACGAACGACAAATATTTTTTATTTGGTGGGAATTTCTTTCTAACAGTAACGATACAAACTATACACTCGCTGCAAATGCGTATACAGTTTGTCGTTCGTCGTTTGTTAGTTCAAACGATGCATTTCTTTCTGATTTTAACATTAAAATAATTATATAAACGTGTTCTAGTTCGAATGTCATAACTCAAAACATTGTCTAAAATTACTCAAAATTTCAATCCCCTCTAACACAATGCATTTGTTTCTCCTTCTGTTACGTTTAACAAACTATGATAAACGGCACACAACGTTTACCAAACTTTGGTGAGAAAGAAATGCACTCTTGCTCTCTTGATAGAAATATGTAAAGTTGTAAACTGTTTTAGAAAAGGTATCACTCCAAGGTTGAAATTCTACTTTGGGTCAAGTTTTTTGTGAAATTTGTGACATCTTTGTCCTCTTTTTGCTATATATTTTTGGCAAATTCATAAAGGTTTTTGCCATACAGCAAAAAGAAAATAAATATCTCTAACCATTCAACTACTGGATATCAAATCTATGAAAAATTCTAATTATATACTTATGCACATTTATTTGACAAACAGTACGCTTTTTTTTGTAAGAAAGCAAGGAAATGGGGACGGTTAAGTTTATGTATATTGCTATCTAACATAAGTACAATCTCATTTTGTGGTGTCATTTCCAAAAAAGAGCAATAAAACTACCATTACATATCAGTGTCCACTATGAGGAAGTTTTTATAAGCATTGGGTTCCTTTTTATTGAGTAAGTGCAAGTCTCTCAAACTGCCCACACAGTGATCGTCGTGTCAGCCACTGCCTCACCTAGATTTCACATTGTTTGTTGATGTCTACACCATCTTCTTCGTCTTCTATGCACTCTAAAAGCTCCGTTACAGCTATTAAGTAAAGGCAACAGTAGTATACCGCTGTTCAAAACTCATAAATCCTTGGACAAAAAACAAAATCGGGGTAACAAACTAAAACTGAGGGAAACGCATTAAATATAAGATGAGAACAACAACACAACATTAAAATGTAAACACACACACACACATACATACACACACAGAAACGGACTAAGCATTAGACAAAATCCTATAAGAATAACAAATATAACATCAAAACCAAATACATGAATTTGGGATAGATAAGTACTGTGACACGTCTTATAGTAATGTGAATACACACTCAAAAATAAGAGAAAACAAACGACACAACGGAAACACAACGTTAAAATGTAACACACACAGAAACGAACAATAATATAACAATGGCAATATTCCTGACTTGGTACAGGACATTTTTAAAGGAAAAAAAGGTGGGTTGAATCTGGTTTTGTGGCATGCCAAACTTCCCTCTTTTATGGCCATGTGAAATATAACCTTGAAATGACAACACAACATTACAGGACTACAATATAAATAAATAGGAGAACACAATTGACAAAGAAACACACGAATAATAGCTAACAAAAGGCAACAAGTTTAAAATTTTTAATATGCCAGAAGTGCATTTTGTCCACACAAGACTTACTAGTGACGCCCAGATACAAAAGTTTGAAATCCGAAACAAGTACAAAGTTGAACAGCATCGGGGACCAAAAGTTCAAAAAAGTTGTGCCAAAACGGCCAGGGTTTTCTGTTAGGTACCAGAACATTCCTATAATTTAGAATAATTTATACTTTTGCAAATAGTAAATTTTATAAAATGACTATACAAAAGATGTACATGATAAAACTGAAGTAATAACTAATTACAGGAAACAACCGAAATACATTACATAACCGACAAAATGCAACACATCCGAACAAGTTTAAACCCCAACGCCAAGTGACGTCATATTAGAAATTGAAAAAAGTGACAAAAAAAATGACGTAACATTTGAATTTGTAAAACAGATCGTCAAAAATGAAAAATGACGTCACATTTGAATGAATAAGATAGAATAGGACTGATTTAAGATTATATTTGCACCAAATACTGATATTACATTTAATAACAATGCACATTATAATACTTATTAATAGCAAACTAAGGTAGCAATTAACTTTCTTATACAGCCATGTCCGGTTTGTTCTGAATCCAACTTCAAACGTAAAACATCGTACAGACTACGTTGAACAAAATCAAATCTAATAAATGAAGGCGGTGATTAATCTTCTTTACCACAACACATGAATATAATAGAAAAGACGTCAACACATTTGACAAAATCCGATTAACCTGTCTCTCTGAGCTCTAACCACCTTGCCCACAAATCAAACTGCTTTATTTCTATGTAGATATTTTAAATGTATGACTTTACTCGGACCTTCTAATGAATATAACCAAATAAACGGAGAATGTGTCCATGGGAAACCAATAATGCCCAAGTTAGCGTATTTAACATTATAAAGGGTCATGTTGGACAGGGAATAAAAAATTCCGACGTTTTTATACTGAAAATGTGCATACCCGACCAATTCCCGATTATCCCTACGACCCATATACGATCAGATCCATCTGGTCTGGTCGAGATCAGGTCGAGATCGTGAATAGTTGATTTGGTCTAACTAGTCGAGTAAAGATCGTGAATTGATCGGAATTATCGAAAAGTATTCATTTTGTTGTCGGGATGGAGTCGTGATGGAGTCATTAAGAAGTCGTTAATGGTCGAGTTAAGGTCGTGTACAGTCGGATAGCGGTCGGGTAGAAGTCGTAAACAGGCCCGATCAAGAATTTGGTTGAGCTTGGTCCTGGAAATTTGGACAATCGGGATCATCGAGTTGATCTGATCGGCAGTGTGAACCTAGCTTACCATGAATTAATGAAATCGAAGTTGACCCGGAGGGTTCTACTCGTGTGACTAATACATGTTTATCAATACCATAGCCTTACAGAAATACCTACATATACTCTTAACTTTTCTTGTATTGTACTCTGTATACCCCAACCCTGTTTGACTTGAATTAATGTCAGCTTATTCTATTATATATGTGCATGTTTTCTGACACGTTTAAAATAAATGCAAGTAATCTAATATTTGAATGTATATTTAGACAGCCGTGTAATTATAAACATTATGCATGTATTAAAAACAGAGAAAATAAATACAACACCATGTATTTTGGGACAAGAAACAAGTTTTTCTTACACTTCTAAAATGAAAATGAAGTAAAACATTACATGCAAGAGAAATCAATATCGTTGTCGCATCATTGACAGTCTGTTACACAGAATAAAATTGGTGCATTTCTTTCCATTGGATCTCAATCAACATATACAGAAATCCTGGTAATAATTTAGTCTTATAGACGCATGATTTTTGGTAAGAATCTTTACTTAGACACTGACCTCCTTTACAACACGACAGGTTAGCTACTGTTACTAAATGTATTCACACTGAAATATATTTCCCTATAGTTCTCATGTATGTGCACATAAAACACATATTAACTGAAAAAAATTGGTATATTTTTGGAGCAGTTCATCCAAGAATGTATGTAACTAAGGTGTGTTGATGTGCAGGCTTTTTTTATAACATTTTGAAAAGGTAATTGGGTATTGATACAATACTATGATGATTAACAACTGTCATTATCACCAAACTTTCAGAGACAAGGTGGACCTTTAATTACAATGCCCCACCTCATAAACTGTCAATCAAATTGACCACATTACTTATCAACCTCAGTCTTACATAATTAGAATCTTCAATATACAACTTCAATATACAAATATTTGACCTCATAATTGAATACACAAATGTATATATTAGATGTTTGATATATATAAGGATGATAGATTTATTTATTGCCTATTACTTTTGATCTAAAACACACAAAGTGATTCTGTAAATTATGTCTGTAAGATTAATGATCAATGGATTAATAAGATCTTTATAAAAAATGAATATGAATATATAAAAGCTAATCAAGTAAGGCCTATAATTTACGTATAATCATCTGTAATTAATCAACAATTAAGATTAGTTCACTTATATTTTTTTTTTATCATCAGGAATTGGCTTGAAACAGTTTTAAAATTTAAAAACTTTTAATTAAAACAAACCATTGTTTATTAATTTATTCCCCATCAATAATTATGTCTATTTTAGTCATTTGAATTTTATTAGAAGTGAATATATATTTTTTGCAATCAAGAAATAATCCAAATTTTAATAAAATAAGTTTTTTTTTTAATTTGTTTACGTTTTTCAATGCCCTGTTTTGAGAAATACTTTAAAAATTGATCAAAAGGCACTCTACAACTTTTAATCTTCAATGTCATATAAACTCTTTTTCAACTGTCAAAATGCCCGAAAACAACATATTTAGATTATTTTTGTTGACACTTTAAAGTTCTTTGCTGTTGGTCTAAATTTTATGTCTTACAATGATAGCTGGAAGCATTCACTAGAAGAATTTTTGATTTTCAATTTTTTTTTGTAACATGTTTAGAACAGGCAACATTATTTGGATAAGGCATAAGCTGCAGTTTAAATATATTGTGCAAATTAAGAGACCCATATTATTTAATTAACTGAGCTCATTTTATTCTCATACTGGAAAAGCACTTTTCTTTCTAAAGACTTGCTGTTAATGCAATTTACAGCAATAGTGCTTTATTAATGATCATTTCCCCCCACCATACCTTAATATGAAAATTTTAAACTACTCTTCTAATATTTCCATGAGTGATTTCCATCACTTTGATTTTATTACTTAATAATAGCTTTGAATTACAAAAATGCATCTGTTAGTAAGATGACCCATAGTTGTTAATTTCTTTCGCATTTTGTTCCCTTCTGGAGAGTTGTCTCATTGCTAATCATATTATATCTTCTTTTTTATATATAAAGGTAACTATATTAATCAGAGCTGGCACAAACGCTTATTTTTCTATTTTGCCAATGACTGTGTTTATAAATGGTACTGCCTAAAATTATTGAAACTCCGTTTCAAAATATAACGATGCAAGCAAAAAATAAATATGCTACTAGCCTAAGGTACTTTGATCACAGCAGACAAACTATCATATTTTCTGGTTTGCCATCAACGGCAAAATACCTACTGCTTTATCAAATTGTACCAAATCGATGAAAACATTTTCATTTTGTATCAATAATTGAGCTGCTTTTTCATATCTAGGTTTCACAACATTTTTATTTTTACCATTTGTTAACAATGTATCCTCACCATCAAAAGCAAAGGTCAAAATCTAGAACGTTCAATTAACCTATGACCTTGAGCTCAATTTCAAAGTCATCAACCAAAGACCTTAAATCAAAAGACCCTAGGTCTTAATTATATATTTGGTTCATGAGTTATTTCACAATATGCATATTTTTAAACAAAAGAGGGGAGAAACTAATTTGATGTAAACGTACCATTTAAACAAATATGTATGTGTTTCGATATGTCGCAGCTAACAATTGGGTAAAAATATGGTGTCGATATCTGTTTGAAAAGAGGTGAAAATACGCCTAAATCCAATTTTAGAAATGGCCTTGACCTTTGACCTTGACCCTATTTTCCTTTTTTTGGACCAAGGACCTCAAATCAAAATTTAAAGGCAGAAGGGGTAATAAGTCTCATATGGAGTGTCCAGACCGCTTCGGTCAAAATTATTTTTAAGAACCTGAGATTTTAACGAGCAAAGCAAAGGAGATTTGTACACAAGAAAACAGTGTTTGGGGAGATAACTGTTACAATAAAAAATGTTCGGCCTAACAGGGTCAGTTTCAAAATCGTAATAACTATTCGATATCATACGCAAAAAATATAAGCGACATCTTGCGATGACTTTCTTCTTCCGCTACTTCCGGTTTTCTCAAGGTCTCTTCCTGTTGTCATTTTCAAGGTCATATGTCACCCAACCTTTTGTAAAAGTCATATGGCTATATAATGAACCAAATTGAAGTAATAATCAATTGAACTTATAATTAAACTTTTCAGGGACAGTAACTCCAGGGTTATACGGTTAACGGTTTATGAGTTAATAACACATACCGATAAATCTAGTAAAAATGATAGGCAATAGCATAAATTATATCTTTCTCGTTTTATCTGGTATATGTTGAGTTCTTTACATCATCCACACCAAGTAGAATTACTTATTATGGCTATGATGATGAATGTATATGTCTAAGTTTTATAAATGAGAGACGTTTTCACCCTTCCGGAGCACTTGAGATCACCCCTAGTTTTTTGGTGGGGATCGTGTTGTTTATTCTTTAGTTTTCTATGTTGTGTCGTGTGTGCTGTTGTTTGTTTGTCCTTTTCATTTTTAGCCATGGCGTTGTCAGTTTGTTTTAGATTTATGAGTTTGACTGTCCCTTTGGTATTTTTCGTCCCTCTTTCGATGTATCTTTAGAAAAATTACATATTCTCTCGTAATGTTTTAATGATAATCAAAGGAAACAGAAGAAAACTTTTATTGATTTTCGTTCACCTTTATTATGCTCATCACGTTATTAAACAGAGACATTAAAAATAACACAGCTTGAGTGTAACATGTGTATATACATGTAAAATACACTGAATTCTGTAAATGACTAGATAGTAATTATCCATCAATTTTAATGTTGTGAGTCAAGATCATGTTGTTAACATTATTCAGTTAATACCTTGATTTGAAACCATAATTACCCAGTGGACCATACTTTTTTTAGATAGAGGTATGTATTTACTTTTATTGTTATTTTCCAAAAAACCGACAATTCTGAGGTTTCTATTCCAAGTGTCACAGAATCATAATTGTGTTGGCAATATATCACATAATTTTGTTAACAAGATAAGCAAATAAATAAAAATACAGTCCTTGATTATAAAATAATCAAATAATCATTAAATATTTGGTCTGGTAGTCATGAAATTAACCGCATAAAAAAAATCACAGTCAAACACCTTATAAGGAGGCTCGTTTCTGTTTGCATCTTGTGCTTTTTATTCACAAATCCGTCTTTTTTTTATGCTAGCACATTATTTTTATCGACTATTATAGTCAAAAATGATAATAGAACAATAACACAATGACGGTATGTATAAGCACAGTGCCACGTCAAATTGATACCACCAAAAGCAGAATAAACAGAAAGACAAATTAAAGAATATTATAACACGTTAGGAAGACGATACACAACGTCAGTACCCAACATCTAAACTTCAAGACCATTGTGTATTATTTGTGAAGTTAGTACGTAATATTTATCAACAAGGTATAGGTACCTTCTGGTGAACTTTTCTTTTTAGAAAAAGAATGAGATGTCATTTGACATATTTTTGGTTAATAAATTTTCTGCTCAGACACTGGTGACGTTTTACAAAGTCTGAGTAGTTGCTGGTTGCTCGTGAATATCGAATAAATTGGGAAATGTATATCACATACGCAAGTGAAGATAGTATATTTCATCAATTAAAATCGTCTCGTTTTTCATAGATTCTAGTACTGAGATGACCGTGTCTGTCAAATTCGGCGGAGGAAGCCGTGTTTGATGTTTCTTTAATTTTTAGTTCTGTGTAATATATTAATGGAACCCAATAAGAAAAGTTCGGATTGGTAACGGGATGAACATTATCAATATATACAAATGTATCTAAATATGAAACTAAATGTCCTGGCTCTTTTGATATTGTTGTTTTTGATAAGTGGACGCACAAACTCCGATTCATTTGAACATAAGAAGAGGTCATCAAGAGGAGGCGCACACTTTGTACCTCTGGAAATGTCGACAAAGTGTTGAATAAGTCCTCCTCAAAATTTTACAAATATGTTGTCAATAAGAAACGCCAGCATACTGATCACTTGTTTCTCTATGAAGCATGTTTTACCTTTTTGTTCACTATTAACAAAACATGACGTATAATATCCAAATGTAGTACATTTAAAGCGTATGCTACCATTTTTATGTTGAATTGCATTGTGGACTATTTCTTTTAGACGATTTTTCAATTTCACATGGGGAATAGTGGTATACAGGGTTAAAAAATCAAAAGTTTTCATAAAACTAATTGTAGAAAAAGATTAAAATTATCCAGAAGTATTGTAGAGGTTTTCAGAATCCACACATGGTTCTTACCGCTACGCGAGTAAACAGTTTCACAGTATTTCTGATGACACACTTTAACTGCAGATAGATTTTTTTGTCAATCTAATGGACAATTTTTAGTCGAACATGCAGATGAGACTACAATGTACTGTTGTTTGTACGGAATTTAGTATATCTTAGGTATCCAGTACATACAAGGTAAGTCCCCTGATTTGTTGTTCAATGTAATGTTCCATTGAAGCAATGAAGGACTTATGATTCGCCAAAGTTTCATCCTCTGTCAAATGATATTGTTTTATTGTTGGATTATCCGGGTATTCGTGTATTCCTAATTTGTTTTTACAAGACACTCATAGTAAAACGATTTACATACAAAGACAATATTATTTGAAGCATTGTCGAAAGAAACAACAACATACTTATGGTGAATAGAATCTATCTTGTTTCTTTTTTTTTGTATGTATCGTTCTATTCATTTGCCAATCTGTTAATCTCAATTACTTTTTAATGAGCAATACTCCTCCTACATCGTATGGTAGATATAAATGAAGTTCAAAATGGTAGTAGTTACCAAAGGTACCAGGCTTATAAATCAAAGTGCACATATATGGAGAATGTACATTGACAGATTATATCCATGATGAACAAACTCAATCATGCATTAAAATAGATAGCACCTTAAATTTACTATACCATTTTCATTTATCTCATTTTTAACGGTTATTCATAACAATTATACATACCCTTCGGCATGGATTTTTTTGACCCACCTACGACAGTAGAGAGTCATTATGTTTTCTGGTCTATGTTTCCGTTCGTGCGTCGTACCGTCCCGCTTAAGTTTTGTGTCGAGGTAGTTTTTGATGAAGTTGAAGTCCAATGATCATAGAAAATGATAGTGCGATTGGAGTATCCGTGTACTGGGGACACATTCTTGTTTCATGTTAACTTACGTCAGAAACTTAATGCAGTTATGACTATGAGATGTGATCACCACTAGAAAACCAAAACAAATTTACTATAGCATGATAGGCATTGGAAATAAACTGCGCTATCTATTTTTTTATAAAGTTTTTATAGAGGTTTCCTTTTGAATTTTATTTTTCGACAGACAATATACTTCAAGACAAAAATAGCCACGGAAGTTGGTTTGAATGACATGAAACTTATTTAAAAACTGAAATTTAATAACAATTTACATAAACCACAACTGTCATTGCGATCAAATATACATAAGTAAACATTTTCCACAACTGTCTATCTAAACGTGTTAGCTTTAGCATACTTCATTGTGGTCAAATGAATTTTGAAAAATTCATAAATAAACATTTTGCACAACTGTCTATCTGAATGTTTTAGCTTTAGCATATTTCATTGTGATTAAATATACATAAATAAACCTTTCCCACTACTTTCTATCTAAATGTTTCAGCTTTAGCATACTTCAATGCGATCAAATATACATAAATAAATATTTCCCACAACTTCTATATAAATGTTTCAGCTTTAGCATACTTCAATGCGATCCAATATACATTCTAATGCAACAACATTTGCTACGTTCATTTTGATTGGATAACGTCAATTATTTACATGGCAGTCAATTGATGCTATGGGACGTACGCGCAAGCGCAGACGGCATATGACAGATTTTAAATACATCTTTTAACGTTTTTTTCTGTCGGTTTAATTAGATTGGAGATAACAATATTGTATTTTCAGCTCCGACGGCATCAATTGGGGATTTGATGGTCGCAAATACCCGTTTACTGTCTCCGCTAACGCGTCGCCAGTAAACTTAATTTGCGACCATCAAATCCCCAATTGAGGCCGTCGGAGCTTAAAATACAATACAGTTATCTCCTAATTAACATTTCCCACAACTTTCTATCTAAATGTGTCAGCTTTAGCATACTTCATTGCGATCAAATATATATAAATACAAATTTCGCACAACTGTCTATCTAAATGTTTTAGCTTTATCATTCATTGTGATCAAAAATACATAAATGAACATTTCGCACATCTGTCTATATGAATTTTTGAGCTTAAACATGTTTCATTGTGATCATCAACTATTTATTAATAAACATTTCGCACAACTGTCTATCTGAATGTTTTAACTTAAACATATTTCATTGTGGACAAATATACATAAAAAAACATTTCCCACAACTTTATATCTAAATGTTTTAGTTTTAGCATACTTCATTGTGATAAAAAAAATATAGAAAAATACCTAACTAAACATTTCACACAACTGTCTATCTAAATGTTTTAGCTTTAGCATACTTCATTGTGATCAAATGAATTGCACATAAATAAATAAACATTTCGCACAACTGTCTATCTAACTGTTTCAAGCTTTAACATATTTCATTGTGATCAAATACATTGAAATATATATAAACAAACATTTCGCACAACTGCCTATCTATTTTTTTTTAGCTTAAGCATATATCATTTTGATCTAATATACATAAATAAACATTTTTCACAACTGTCTTTCTGAATCTTTTAGCTTTAGCATATTTCATTGTGATCAACTCTACATAAATAAACATTTCCCACAACTGTCTGTCTGCATGGTACAGCTTTAGAATATGTCATTGTAATCAAACTTATACACTAATTCTAAATGTATTCAATGAAGATTTAAATAAAACTCTGGCTTTTCTGAATAAAATTGAGTATGGAAATTGGGAATATGTGAAAGAGATAACTACCCGACCAATGAGCAGAAATTGCCGAAGGCCACTAATGGGTCTTCAACGCAGCGAGAAAATTCCGCATCTAGAATCGGGCCTCAGCTGACCCCTAAATTAAAATGTATACTAGGTCAGTGAAAATGAACGTCATACAAAATTCCAAAACATATAAATGAACTGCATAAAAAAAAGATACAAAACTAACAAAGGCCAGAGGCTCTCTTTAATGAGAATATCAGGTGGCACATCCACCATAAAATGTTAAAGCAAAATCCTGACAAAACACATGTGATCAAAGTTTGGTCCAATATTGGTCAAAATACATATTTATCTCAGTTTCCAAATATGTTTAGTGTAGCTGTGGTAAACGGCAATATCGAATATGCTATGTTTTGTCAGAGAATATCGCCTTGTCAATTTGTTATTAAAGCATGTATCTTAATTGCGTTAATCATCTCTTTTTATATTTTTGAATTTGTGTTTCATCAACATGATCAAGCTAGTATTATAGTATTGACAACACACATTTGTTGTTAACGTGAAACAGACAAAAACAAATTATTTTTGGCAGATTGTGGTATTTTTGGAAAATGTATGAGTGTTTCTGATTGACTTAATCACTGTTAATGATTAGCGAGAAACCCGATTGCAGTATTTCCAACTTTATACTTGTTTGGCTTGCTAACTATTTTGATCTGAGCGCCAATGATGAGTCTTGTGTAGACGGAACGTGCGTCTGACGTAACAAAGTATATTTATAAAAAAAGAAGATGTGGTATGATTGCCAATGAGACAACTCTCCACATGAGACCAAATTGACACAGAAATTACCAACTTTAGGTCACTGTTCAGCCTTCAACAATGAGCAAAGCCCATACCACATAGTCAGCTATAAAAGGCATCCAAATGACAATGTAAAACAGTTCAAGGAGAAAACTAACGGCCTGATTTATGTACAAAAATGAACAAAAAACAAAAATGTAACACATAAGCAAACGCCAACCACTGAATTACGGGCTCCTGACTTGGGACAGGCACATGCATACAGAATGTGGCGGGGTTAAACATATCAGCGGGATCCCAACCCTCCCCTAACCTGGGACAGTGGTATAACAATACAACATAAGAACGCACTATAAATATCAGTTGAAAAGGGCTTAATTCATTAGATGGACAACCAGGTAAGCCTAGTACCTTTAATAACTATATACATATCTTCTATTTGTTGTATCAATTGATTTGTTTGTTTGTTTTGACATAGCTGAATATACCCGAAACATTATTTTACAAAATGTGTCTTAATTTTTTCCAGTTACTCAACGATGATGCTTACATTAGTAATTAAAAACAGTTTAGGTAAGTTTTTTAAATCCTTATTTTGCAACAGCTAGAAACGATAAGTTTGAATCAAAAACTAAATCCTTGTCGGTATGTTAATCCAAAAACACAAAATAAATGAAATTCCGCTCAAAATGAAAAATAAATAATAATAAAAATATTTTTTGGATGTCCAATCTGTATAATTTTGTACGTTTAATTACGTACCATAGATATATGTTTCAACTGCAACCAACCTTGTTACACTTATACTGTGTTCACGCTATAAAATCTGCACCGGGTCCAACCCGGGTTAATTAACCCGAATTTATTATCCCAGTTCACACTTGATAATAAATTATCTCTGTTTGGAATTTACCCCTATAAACAAAAATAGCATATATTAACATATTTTTTGCATCACAGATGCATTATTTTAAAGTCTTAAATTGTTTACCGCACTCCTGGCCGCTTTGGAGGATTTTAATCACCATCAACCACTTTCCGTTTTTTCAAATGACGTCACAGTCTCAAATTGCACTCAATTTTTTGCCCAAAACGCGACGGAAATGATAAAGGTTTCATCGTTTGTCAATATGCACATTTTCAATATAGATAGAAACGCTAATATATCCCTGTTGCTGCCGCTAAGAAAAAATGGTTTATATAGTTTGTGACCCAGTAAATATGGTAACTGGACGTCTGCCAAGATATAAAGTCATTCGATTGATGACGTCACGTAATAGTTACGTCGCATTGAAATCTTATAGACGTCATATATGTCATTATAGCAACAACCTCGCATTAGCTTCACTTTGCGTTCACATTCAGAACTGAGGTAGTTATCCAAGGTTCGCCCCATATTAACTCCACCTAAAAATATATCAAATGACCCCGCCCATCAACCAAGAAGGCCTTCATGGCTAAAAAAGGACCTGGGTTGACATGCAGATTTTAGCTTATATCTCTAAATTTAAAGCAAATCTGACCAGGAAAGCATTATGTTCGCTTGTCATGTTTTGGATTGTTTGTCAGATTTCCGGAATCCTCTCGTTTTTATCATTTGAATGTTTTTATAAAAAAAATCCACTAACCACTATATTTCTTTTTAAAAACTTTTACATTTATAATTATAAGATATCTTCAAAAGTCTAATAAAATCTTTGTTATTTTTTCATAGTTTTAAAGACCTTTTACCTTGTCAATGACAAAGCTACGAAAAATCAACAGAGAATAATTATCGCCAAAATTTCAATGGTTAAAATCTCGAAAGTAAGCACATTGACTGGTTTTTTTTTTCACTCTTTTGGTTACGTTATTAATCCCGAATCAATATAAACTAGTATTATGCAAAGCTGATTATTTCGAAACAGAGTAGCTAACTTCCTTAATTAAAGTTGGCCACAATTATCATTAAGGTTTCTAGTTAAAAAAATATGTCAGATAACCCTGCCTACTCACCAACAGGACTGACATCGCTAATAGTAGAACATACGGTACAATGCAAGTGCACGTAAACTATGATATATTGAACCGTTATACAAAAGAAGATGAGGTATGATAACCAATGAGACAAGTCCCCATAAGAGACTAAAATGACACATAAATTAACTACTATAGGTTACCATACGGCCCTCAACAATGACAAACCCATACCGAATAGTCAGCTATTAAAGACGCCGAAATGACGATGTAAAACAATTCAAAAGAAAAACGTAACGGCTTAATTTTATATGTACAAAACATGAACGAAAAACAAATATGTAACACATTAACTGACTTAGCACAGGCACATGCATACAGAATATGCAGGATTAAATATATTAGCGGGATCCCAACCCTCCCTCTACCCTGAGACAGTGGTGTAACTGTACAGCATAAGAACGAACTATCGAAATCAGTTGAGTTATTAACAACTTTTACACCACATGTCCATTACTAACTAGTAATTGATTTAGACTTAACCGTTCTTTGGTGTCTAAAGCACAATCATGTGGTTTTACTTTTCGAGAGTTGAAAGAAAGACCAGTATCCTACGATCGACAATTTTACTGTATAGATACAAAACAGTATACGCATACGTATCCTGTATCCTGCTTCTATCTGAAGAGAACGGATCAATTTGACTCATTTGTTTGTGTGGCAGTTTACTTCCGGTCACCGTTAAAAATGCTGTCGATTTAAATTAATGAAAAGTAACGTCAGTAAAATAAAGACACATGTTTTCACGCGTAGATTATAACTTGCCTGCCAAAACATTAGTTTGTCAGTAAAATAAAGACACATGTTTTCACGCGTAAATTATAACTTGCCTGCCAAAACATTAGTTTGTACATTTCAGAAAAATAAAACATGTAGTTGTACTCGCTGCGAAAAAGGAGAAAGCTCGGTGAACATTGTCTTTCTCTCGCATTTAAATTAAAGCTTTTACAAATAAATATTGCATATTCCAACAATGAACGCATTTTGTATTTGTAATTTTCAATGACGACTGTAAAGGAGGTTGTAACTTTTGTGTAAACGGCAATCTACACTAATGATTCAAATAATCAATAAGCTTCGAATTGTTTAAAATTCTTTTAACAGGAAATATAATATTTTGCGACAAATAAATTAACTTTCAGCAATTATTACGGATCATTACATGGTCTGTCTTCTAAATTTAGAATCAATATATAACCGGTAAATTATAAAGCCTGTCACATATGATATTGCTTAGCATACTAGCTTTTATAAAAAGAACTATTTGTTTTAACTTCGATGTACTTGACGTTTTAATACACCGAATCTTACACTTTGGGTCTATTGCACTTTAGCGTGACATACCATCGTACTTGCACGTTAGCGTGAGAGACCATCGTACTTTAGTGTAGACCATCGCACTTTAGAGTACCATCGCACTTTAGAGTCCTTTATTCCTAATACATAGTAATTATTACAATATCGTAATACTTGCATCATGATGGTCCGATGATAAATAGGGTATGGAGAGTTGTCTCATTAGCACTCACAACACATCGTCCTATATCTATGAGTTGAGGGGAGGCGTCCTTCGTTACTTTCATTTTTCTCTTATTATCATTCTTAATCTGTTAACAACATAGCTATCTTGTAAGTATTTGATACCTGTATTCTGGAAACTGAACTTGTCTTTAATCTATCTATTTTTAACCAATACTTTATTTTAGTAGTTGTTAATTATTTTTAATCACACAATTATACTTTTATTATTAATTTTCTTTTGCCCATTTTTCACATTTCCTTTATGCAGTTGCCAATTTTACGCTATTCAGGTAACCCCATCCACACCCTTTTATATGACCGTGTTAAGTTCTTTAATGGTATCGTTTTTATATTTTCAGACAACAATGTGTGCATAGGTGTTATAACATTTTTATTTGGAACATGGATACTATTTACCTTAGGACCAATCAGCTATTTTGGAGGACCGTATTTCAATACTGTAAAGAAACAACTTCAACCTTTAAGGAAAAATGCTTCTGAAAAACAATTTACCATTTTATTTTATGCTATTCCTAACTGGTTTGATCCTAACACGTTCGTTTTTGATGATTGTAGTTACAAAAACTGCAAATTAATAACAGACAAGAAGCAGCTTTCAACAAGTGAAGCTGTCATTTTTCATCATAGAAAATGCTCAACATTGCCTGATAAGCCAAGTGGTCAAATATGGATATTTTCTTCTCTAGAGAGTCCATATCATACTCAAAACACTAAAAAAGTGCAGATGAAATTTAACTGGACAATGACATACCGAAGAGATTCAGAAGGATTTGCACCATATGGATTTCTGAGGAAACAACTCCACAAACCTGTGAAAAATTACAACGCTATATACATGAATAAAACAAAAAGTATTGCTTGGGTCGTGAGCAACTGTCAATCTCCTTCAAAGCGACATACTTATGTGAAAGAATTATCGAAATATATTGATGTTGATATTTACGGAGGATGTGGGAAACCTTGTTTATTCAAAGGAGGACACTGTAAAATGCATTTAAGTAAAAGTTATAGGTTCTATCTTTCTTTTGAAAATTCATTATGCAAGGACTATATGAGTGAAAAAATCTTTAGCATGTACAGTAATAGTATAGATTTTATTCCAATCGTTCGAGGTGCTCCTAATGCGAAAGACTATTTGCCACAAAAGACATATATTTCAACGTCTGATTTTCAGTCACCACAAAAACTGGCGGCATTTCTTGAAACTATTAGCAGAGATAAAACACGCTATATTTCATATTTAAAAGAAAAACACAAATATTTGTCAGATAAGAAGAAATCGTACTTTCACTTGGGAATATGTGATATATGTTATCATTTAAATGTTAAAAAAAAGAAGTCTAAAACCATCGATCTACCTAAATGTCTATGGAAAAATCAGTGCCATATGCCAAATGACATACTAGTCCAGTCAATCTAACATAAATTTGACCCTAACCTTAAGGTAATTGCAACAGAAGATTTTTAAGTTTTAATCTTTAGCATTATACCCCAAATATACACAGAAAAAAGTCCCATTAAATCGTACTTGAGGAAGACTAAAAAAATCACGATTTAAAATTCCTATGGAGATTTCTATTGAAAAGGAAGATAACTCTTGCAAAAAAGGCAGAAATATCAATAAAAATTGATACACAATTATAACTTTACCGTTTCTATCCATTAGAATGTATTGATTCTTGATATTTAAGCCGTCTTTAGAGTATGACGAACAACTCTAAAGGTGTTTTTATATCTTTTATCAAACAACAATCTAGGTTTCGTAATTCATTAGTTGACCATTTATTGAATTTTGCAACATGTCAAGGTAAAGAATTTTAAATTTAAAAAAAACTATTAAGCATATATTCTTCTTTTGGTGGTTTAAAGTCTCTCTAAACAAGGTAGTTGCTTAACAAATATAATATACAGTTATAAACAATACCAAATTTTCACATTATTTTTTCAAAATGGTCACAAAGCCACAAATTTGCAATTTCTCTAAGGCCAAATAAAAAAGCATGTGTGTTTCCTGTTTCCCTACCTACCCTATATTTTAAGCTTAGAAATAGCCTATCCTAAAGTTTTTTTTGGTCATTTTTCAATAAGCACTGTTAAAGTCAGGATTTCTCTCCCATAGACTCAATGTAAATAAAAATGGTAAAATAAAAAAAAATCCCTACCTACCTACCCTATTTTTTTCAAAGATGAAACAGGAAACACACATATCATTTTATTTGGCCTAATACAAAAGGCAACATTTTTTTACCAATAATACGGTTTTGTACATTTCATGAACAGACGATTATATAATAAAGTCAAATACGAACTAATAACCCCATCAAAGTATCATACTTTAAAAACAAATTAAGAAAATCAACCAAAAATCGTCAAAAAAGAGTCATTTTGTAGAGTTTTCTCCCCTTCCAATGTTAATTTCCATTGGAAATTAGAAATGATAATTTTGAGTTTTTCTCAAGTTAGATTTTATGGGACTTTTTTCTGTGTATATTTAGGGCTTAATGCTATAGATTAGAACTAAAACATTTTCTGTTGCAATTAGTTTGAGGTTAAAACTTTTGACTAGACTATACATGCAGAGATAGGTCTGATTACTTTCAATGTAATTAATTAAATTACAATTACTTTGTCCTTTGTATGATAAAATTAAATTAACGGTTTCATCTTTCCTGAAAGTATCTAATTAAATTGATGATTACATTGGCAAAGTAATTATGATTACATTGGTAAAGTAATCATGATTTCATCTGATTACAATGAATTTAATTAAAAAAACCAAACATTTTAATGATGTGAATAAATAAATGATTTATATAGCTATAGCGTTTTTGAATAGAATTTTATTTGATATATTATAAAATACTCACTTCAAACTTCATCTTTTTAATAAACCACAAAAAATCACAACATATAAACATAAACATTGTGTCACTGGTTATGGCCTGTTACTCTTTATCAGAACTGACTTTTTTTACTTCAATTGAATAAAGGTATATAAAGAGTTTGGTGAGTGTCTTCTGTCCTATTCAACACTAAAATGTATTTCAAGGTGCAGTTTCTGGAAGTTAGAATATTAAATTCACAAGGTCAAGTTTCTGGAAGTTAAAATATTAATGAATATGAGTTACAATTTTAAAACTAAGTATAATTTTAATAAAACTGTTTAATATAATTTTAAGCCAAATATAAGTTTATTTTTGTCACTAAAGTATACAAATCAATTAACATGCTTAAAGTAAACAAAAATATTTTAACATGCTAGATATTTATTAAATATGAATAACAAAAATGGTCATTTATTGACCATATTTCTGTTAAAAAATACGAACGTAAACATTAATGAAATGGTCAATAATGTCCTTAATTTGTCAATAAGAGTCAAAAACAATGTAAACAAACGTATTGTGTTTAAGATTAATGGTCTAATAAGACGAAATAAAAGCACAAGCGACACAATGGAGAGAAAAAATTATATCGTTTAGATTATCTCTTTCTATGCTTAAAGAAAGAAAAAGAAAGAAATACATTACTTAAAGGTACGACAAAATGCAAAAATGAAAAAATGGTGTCATCTTGTGTCTTAGAAATTAAAATTGACGTTATGTTAAGTTAATATTATACGGTGAGACATGGCTAAACCGAATCCTGCATAAACCAAAAACCTGTAAAAAAAACCCAACATGTTCTTAAGCACCGTCATATCAAATTGTATGCTATGTGAACCTGATAAAACCGAACAGGTTCGGTTTAGTCAGGTTTCACTGTATATACCAACCGCCCAAAGACGTTATTTGTATCGTTGCATTTATCAAATTACATTATTTCTTCTGAATTGAACATAATCAAGTGGCAAGTTAAGATACTTCAACTTTACAATGGAAAAATAAATTAAAAGAAGTAAATAATTGGGCAAAAACTAAACAATAAAATAAAAATTAACAAGAATGAGAAAGGTGAATGGTGTGTAACCACGGGTATGTATATGTGTGTATTTATCATAGCTTTATTGTGTGAGGGAAGCAACGGATTTATATAGATCATGAGTCTGCTAACAAATAATCATGCTCACTTTTTAGAATTAAGGAAATTTCGTTTTTGTATCTTTCTGCATGGATTTGGCTTATATACTTAGTAAGAATATACAGTTAAACCTGGCTAACCCGAATCCTGCATAAACCGAAAACCTGTATAAACCAAACATGTTCTTAAGCACAGTCATATCAAATTGTATGCGTTGTGAACCTGATAAAACCGAACAAAATCTTAAGTCCCTAAAAGGTTCGGTTTAGCCAGGTTTCATTGTATTTGAAATTTGATAAATTTCATGATTTTAGAAGTTTACCTTTAGAATGTTTTTACAAGCTTTCTGTATTTCTAATGAAATTTTTCTTAGAAATTTATTATTGAATATATGTAGTAGACCATCAAACTTCATATGTTTAATATTTTCACCTGACATCTAGGATCTGTATATTGAAACGCCGTAGGGCTATGTTTAGTTCTTGTGTTCCTTTAACTGTGTTAAAGTATTCGTATAATAGTGGGACTTTGTGGTCAAGGTTACACCAATATACAAGAAAGGACTGTACTATCCAGAGAAGACTACTAAATACTTTTTTTTTAATATAGCCACAACATTATGTTATTCATGAGGGATCGTTGAGTCTCTGGCTTTTGGTGAATATGAATGAGAAAGTTGGATATATACAATATATAATTTATTAATTACGTATATGAAATATTTATAATATGTTACAAATAAAACTGTCTTATTATAGTCAATATATTTCGGGGTAGCTGCTTGATCCTCTTGCACACTGTTTTTTTCTGCGGAAAAAATATAGGAAACTTTATATAGATACGGAAATAACGAACAGTCTTCTTTCTTTAACTGACGGTTGTTATGACGCGGTAATATTCTCTTTTATCATCTGTAATAATAATGCATCTGCTTTTAATATACTACACGAATAAGCGAAGTATCCTAGATTTCAGTTCTTCTGTGTGCTGTAACTGGCTGGTCAGTACAAGTATTCAATATAACTTGTTTGTTGTTTTTATCCGAAAGTAAACTCTATATAATTTAGAATGAAATTCAAAACAGTGTGGCTGTGGCCATTAATTGACACATTAAATTTATCCGTTGACTGGGACAATTTAGGTGAACGTTTGTATGTAACGACCACTGCTCACTATGTACTTTTTAAAGACACTTAAACTATGGGGTCACCAAAGGTTACCTTAATAAAGTAATTCGAAAAATTAATCAGAAATAAGACGATGTTTTGATTTATATCAATTTTATAAATCAAAACATAAAGGTTATTCCTGATTAATTTTTCGAGTTATTTTATAATTAAAGGCGTTAAGAAACCTTTGGTGACCCCACAGTTTAAATGTCTATCGTAGGTACGTCGTGAACAGTGGTCGTTACAGACAAACGTTCACGTAAATTGTCCCAGTCAATGGGTGAATTTAATGTGTCAATCAATAGCCACAGCCACACTGTTTTGAATTTCATTCTATAAGGTATAACCCGATACGTTCTTTATTTGTACGATAATTAATTATAGTCGTATTGCCTGCTTGTCAATCAACACTCTCAATAATAATAATATTCGGTTTTTGTAAATACACTACTAAGTCTATTCACTTATTCAAATTCTCCGTTAAAGTGTAGAGAACTTGACAATAATTTATAATATTGTCTTAATTCATACAAGCAAATAAATAGAACTTTTCACAAGGAATAAATGTACATATATTGTTTTGTTAAATATTACGTATTTGATTTAGCTGAATTTATATTTGAATTCAACTTTTGTCCTTAGAACCTTAATTGTTATGTATGAACACCGTTCACTATTAATTACGTAACAAAGTGCAAGTTAAGGACACCCTCTTTGTATTATTAAATTAATTTCTCTTTCAGAAATATTGTGTTTCTAGAAACCTTTCCTTGTTTCTCCTTTAGATAAATAATTAAAACTGCTCTTGCCTTCCGCCTTTCAGTTCACTTTATTTTTAGCTTCTCTTCAGCCTTGAGCCTTGTGCAGGATGTTTTATAATCAAATTAACGTGCTCTATTCCCGTGGTTCTCAGGAGGTCCCCTATGGTTACCTCAATTACCAATCAGCCAATCAGAAACTGATTTCTACGGGAAACGTCATATTTCCGTTTCCTACCTGGACAGACTTTTGTAAATATATAAAAAAAGAAGATGTGGTATGATTTCCAATGAGAAAACTGTCCACAAGAGACCAATATGACACATACATTAACAACTATAGGTCACCGTACGGCCTTTAACATGAGCAAAGCGCATACCGCATAGTCAGCTATAAAAGGCCCCAATAAGACAATGTAAAACAATTCAAAAAAGAAATTTTGTAAATATGTCTTTATTCCATATTTACGTCTTCGTAAAACCTGTATAATTATATTCTAGACATGGAGAGGAATTTAAGCATTTCTCGTTTATTATGATACGAGTTTTCTAAGTGATCAGCTATCACGAGATTTTTGTTTGAAGTAACGAATGTCATTCTTAAAAAAATAGTTTTCGCTTTTTATAAGTCGTCCTGATGCAAACGTAAAAGTTAAAATAAAAATTACACTCTGAGATTACACTAAAGATATTTCTCTAGCACACTAGCTAGGACTAGATTTATAAATCGTTCATTTGCAAGTCCAAAAAAAAATAATAATGCAAAACAAATGATAAAACTTCCAAATTTAAAATTGAGAAAAATCCGACAGAAAACCAAAGTACAAAGGTAAGGCATTTATTTAAAAACAATCTCCATCCAACTTCAAAGTATGAGGTAAATCGATTTCACGCTAGCCAAGCAACCAACAGACACAATAAATCTTGCCTCCCCGATCAAGACTATCTATAGACACGGAATATAAAATAAGAAAATAATAGCATGTTAGATTGGTTACAAACACATTCATGCAAACATGTAGCAGCGGTTTCTTTACTAAACTGGTCAGTGGTAATACAAAACCAGGGTTTCAAAAAGATGAAGAAAAAGAAGAAGACATTTAAAATTTATAAAAAAGCAAATCAGAAATAGTGTTTAACTGAAATTGAAAAACAAGAAATTATAAAAATTATAGTCTACAATATGTAAATATTTATTTCAGAAAGCTAACAATAAAATGAAAGAAAAATATGTGATGCTTAAGAACATTGACCAGGGCCGTAACAGCCTCATATTGGAATTCGTAAAACAAAGTTGAAACAAAGGCTTGTCTTCATATCAAATTGTTTTCACGGCGAATGTCTTGCAAGAAGCAAACTCCCATTACTCCTGTGTCGCCCCTGCATGTTTTTGCGTGATCCATGCATGTTTCTGATTTACTTGTCTTTTGTTCATTTACTATCCTACTATATGGCTATAGTCTAAGTGTTTATCGTCATTAGTTAATGTCGGATTTCGCAATGATGCATGTCCACCGATATGCAGACATTGTGCGAAAAAATGTTTTAAGAAGATATGATTCTATGCTGAATATAGAAAACATATAGTAGTTTCTTCATGAAGAATTGAAGTCTAACATTAAAGAATACCAAACTGGCTCTCTTTTTTGAGTATTCCCATCTGGTCCCAGACGGACGGACGAACGGAGGCACAGACCAGAAAACATAATGCCCCTCTACTATCGTAGGTAGGGCATAAAAAACAACAGAAAAGCATAATATGAATTGTAATTTTCACGTTGAAAAGCTATGTTCATATATACTGAGAAAAGTATTCACATGCAGAACTACATTTTGTACATTCATATGTAAAATAAGTATGTGCATATATGGAAAAGAAGTAAATGCATATGAGGTAAACTTTGTTCAAATATATATATGTATAGAAAAGTATGTGCATATAAGGTAAACGATGTGCATATGTAGGAAAAGTATGTGCATATAAGGTAAACGATGTGCATATGTATGTGTATACATAGAAAAAAAACATGTGCAGATATTGAAAAAATATATGCATTCATGTATATAAACATATGTTTGTATTCGGCAGCTACGGCGTTCCATAAAGTAGTATCTTTAGCAAAATAGCGCATGTCTATAAGATCGCGTGTAATTTGTGCGCACAAGTTGTACAACTCATGCGCACAAGTTGTGTAATTCGTGCGCACACGTTCTGTAACTTGTGCGCACAAGATAGTAACTTGCGCGCGCAAGATAGTAACTTGTGCGCGCAAGCTACAGAACTTGTGCGTACAAGTTGAAATTTTTTTTTACATGGCACTCCAGGGCTTCCGTAATTTTGGGACAAGAAATCATTTTTTTCTTACACTTTTAAAATTCAAATGAAATAAAACATTACATGCAAGATAAATCTGTATCGTTGACGTATCATTGACAGTCTGTTACACAGAATAAAAGTGGTGCATTTCTTTCCATTGGATCTCAATCAACATATACAGAAATCTTGGTAATAATTTAGTCTTATAGACGCATGATTTTTGGAAAGATTAGAACTTGTTCTAAATCTTTACTTAGACACTAGCCTCCCTTACAACACGGTTAGCTACTGTTACTAAATGTATTCACACTGAAATTTATTTCCCTATACGTGCTAGGGTCAAAGGTCAAATGATTTTCTGAAACAATATACGTTAAATTTCTTCTGCCATAGGGTACATTCAAATAATACATTGATATTAATTACGAAATACTCCTATAAAAATCCCACAGAGTCCCTACCTATAGCTCTCATGTATGTGCACATAATACACAATACACATATGAAATGAAAAAAAGGTATATTTTTGGAGCAGTTCATCCAAGAATGTATGTAACTAAGGTGTGTTGATATTCAGGCTTTTTTTTTTATGACATATTGATTAGGTAATGGGGTATTAATACAATACTATAATGATTGACAGCTGTCATTATCACCAAACAATCAGAGACAAGGTGGACCTTTTATGACAATGCCCCACCTCCTAAACTGTCAATCAAATTGACCACATTATATTAGATGTTTGATATATATATAAGGATGATAGATTAATTTATTGCCTTTTACTTTTGATCTACAATTACATAAAGTGATTCTGTAAATTATGTCTGAAAGATAAATGATCAATGGATTAAAAAGATCTTTTAAAAAGATGAAATAATTATGAATATATAAAAGCTATTCAAGTAAGGTCTATAATTTACTTGATACATTTCCAATAATCATCTGTAATTAATCTACAATTTAGATTAGTTCACTTATATTTTTTATCATCAGGAATTGGCCTGAAACAGTTTTAAAATTTTAAAACAAACAGTTTTAAAATTTTTAAACTTTTAATTAAAACAAACCATTGTTTATTCATTTATTCCCCATCAATCATTATGTCTATTTTAGTCATTTGAATTTTTATTAGAAGTGAATATATATTTTTTGCAATCAAGAAATAATCCAAATTTTAATAAAATAAGTTTTTTTTTAAATTTGTTTACGTTGAAAAAGAACATTTTCAATGCCATTTTTGAGAAATTGATCAAAAGGAACTCTACAACTTTTAATCTTAAATGTCATATAACCTCTTTTTCAACTGACAAAATGCCCGAAAACAACATATTTAGATTATTTTTGTTGACAGTTTAAAGTTCTTAGCTGTTGGTCTAAATTTATGTCTTACAATGATAGTTGGAAGCATTTAATATAAGAATTTTTGATTTGCAATTGTTTTGTTTTTTAGCATGTTCAGAATAGGCAACATTATTTGGATAAGGCATAAACTGCAGTCTAATAAAATTGTGCAAATTAAGAGACCAACATTATTTGTTTAAATGAACTCATTTTATTCTCATACTGGAAAAGCACTTTTCCTTCTAAAGACCTGCTATTAATGCAATTTTCAGCAATAGTGCTTTATTGATGATCATTTTCCCCCACCATACCTTAATATGAAATTTTTCAAAGTAGGTTTTTGATTTTTCGATGAGTGATTTCCATCATTTTAATTTTATTACTTGTTAATAGGTTTGAATTACAAAAATGCATCTGTTAGTAAGATGACCTATAGTTGTTAATTTCTTTCGCACTTTGTTCTCTTCTGGAGAGTTGTCTCATTGCTAATCATATCATATCTTCTTTTTTATATATGAAGGTAACTATGTTAATCAGAGCTGGCACAAACGCTTATTTTTTCTATTTTGCCAATGACTGTGTTTATAAATGGTACTGCCTAAAAATATTGAAATTCCATTTCAATATATGCCGATGCAAGCAAAATATAACTTGCTACTTGCCTAAGGTATTTTGACCACAGCAGAAACACTATGATATTTTCTGGTTTGCCAGCAACGGCAAAATACCTACTGCTTTATCAAATTTTCACAACATTTTTATTTTTACCATTTGTTAACAATGTATCTTCACCATCAAAAGCAAAGGTCAAAATCTAAAACGTTCAATTAACCTATGACCTTGAGCTCAATTTCAAAGTCATCAACCAAGGACCTTAAATCAAAAGACCCTAGGTCTTAATTATATATTTGGTTCATGAGTTATTTCACAATATGCATATTTTTAAACAAAAGAGGGGAGAAACTAATTTGATGTAAACGTACCATTTAAATAAATATGTATGTGTTTCGATATGTCGCAACTAACAATTGGGTAAAAATATGGTGTCGATATCTGTTTGAAAAGAGGTGAAAATACGCCTAAATCCAATTTTAGAAATGGCCTTGACCTTTGACCTTGACCATATTTTCCTTTTTTTGGACCAAGGACCTCAAATCAAAATTTAAATGCAGAAGGGGTAATAAGTCTCATATGGAGTGTCCAGACCGCTTCGGTCAAAATTATTTTTAAGAACCTGAGAATCTAACGAGCAAAGCAAAGGAGATTTGTACACAAGAAAACAGTGTTTGGGGAGATAACTGTTACAATAAAAAATGTTCGGCCTAACAGGGTCAGTTTCAAAATCGTAATAACTATTCGATATCATACGCAAAAAATATAAGCGATATCTTGCGATGACTTTCTTCTTCCGCTACTTCCGGTTTTCTCAAGGTCTCTTCCTGTTGTCATTTTCAAGGTCATATGTCACCCAACCTTTTGTAAAAGTCATATGGCTATATAATGAACCAAATTGAAGTAATAATCAATTAAACTTATAATTAAACTTTTCAGGGACAGTTACTCCAGGGTTATACGGTTAACGGTTTATGAGTTAATAACACATACCGATAAATCTAGTAAAAATGATAGGCAATAGCATAAATTATATCTTTCTCGTTTTATCTGGTATATGTTGAGTTCTTTACATCATCCACACCAAGTAGAATTACTTATTATGGCTATGATGATGAATGTATATGTCTAAGTTTTATAAATGAGAGACGTTTTCACCCTTCCGGAGCACCTGAGATCACCCCTAGTTTTTTGGTGGGGATCGTGTTGTTTATTCTTTAGTTTTCTATGTTGTGTCGTGTGTGCTATTGTTTGTTTGTCCTTTTCATTTTTAGCCATGGCGTTGTCAGTTTGTTTTAGATTTATGAGTTTGACTGTTCCTTTGGTATTTTTCGTCCCTCTTTCAATGTATCTTTAGAAAAATTACATATTCTCTGGTAATGTTTTAATGATAATCAAAGGAAACAGAAGAACACTTTTAATTGATTTTTGTTCATCTTTATTATGCTCATCACGTTATTAAACAGAGACATTAAAAATAACACAGCTTGAGTGTAACATGTGTATATACATGTAAAATACACTGAATTCTGTAAATGACTAATTAGTAATTATCCATCAATTTTAATGTTGTGAGTCAAGATCATGTTGTTAACATTATTCAGTTAAGACCTTGATTTGAAACCATAATTACCCAGTGGACCATACTTTTTTTAGATAGAGGTATGTATTTACTTTTATTGTTATTTTCCAAAAAAAACGACAATTCTGAGGTTTCTATTTCAAGTGTCACAAAATCATAATTGTGTTGGCAATATATCACATAATTTTTTTAACAAGATAAGCAAATAAATAAAAATACAGTCCTTGATTATAAAATAATCAAATAATCATTAAATATTTGGTCTGGTAATCATGAAATTAACCGCATAAAAAAAAATCACAGTCAAACACCTTATAAGGAGGCTCGTTTCTGTTTGCATCATGTGCTTTTTATTCACAAATCCGTCTTTTTTTTTTATGGTAGCACATTATTTTTATCGACTATTATAGTAAAAAATGATAATAGAACAATAACACAATGAGGGTATGTATAAGCACAGTGCCACGTCAAATTGATACCACCAAAAGCAGAATAAACAGAAAGACGAATTAAAGAATATTATAACACGTTAGGAAGACGATACACAACGTCAGTACCCAACATCTAAACTTCAAGACCATTGTGTATTATTTGTGAAGTTAGTACGTAATATTTATCAACAAGGTATAGGTACCTTCTGGTGAACTTTTCTTTTTAGAAAAAGAATGAGATGTCATTTGACATCTTTTTGGTTAATACATTTTCTGCTCAGACACTGGTGACGTTTTACAAAGTCTGAGTAGTTGCTGGTTGCTCGTGAATATCGAATAAGTTGGGAAATGTATATCACATACGCAAGTGAAGATGGTATATTTTATCAATTAAAATCGTCTCGTTTTTCATAGATTCTAGTACTGAGATGACCGTGTCTGTCAAATTCGGCGGAGGAAGCCGTGTTCTTTAATTTTTAGTTCTATGTAATATATTAATGGAACCCAATAAGAAAAGTTCGGATTGGTAACGGGATGAACATCATCAATATATACAAATGTATCTAAATGTGAAACTAAATGTCCTGGCTCTTTTGATATTGTTGTTTTTGATAAATGGACGCACAAACTCCGATTCATTTGAACATAAGAAGAGGTCATCAAGAGGAGGCGCACACTTTGTACCTCTGGAAATGTCGACAAAGTGTTGAATAAGTCCTCCTCAAAATTTTACAAATATGTTGTCAATAAGAAACGCCAGCATACTGATCACTTGTTTCTCTATGAAGCATGTTTTACCTTTTTGTTCACTATTAACAAAATATGACGTATGATATCCAAATGTATTACATTTAAAGCGTATGCTACCATTTTTATGTTGAATTGCATTGTGGACTATTTCTTTTAGACGATTTTTCAATTTCACATGGGAATAGTGGTATACAGGGTTAAAAAATCAAAAGTTTTGATAGAACTAATTGTAGAAAAAGATTAAAATTATCCAGAAGTATTGTAGAGGTTTTCAGAATCCACATATGGTTCTTACCGCTACGCGAGTAAACAGTGTCACAGTATTTCTGATGACACACTTTAACTGCAAATAGATTTTTTTGTCAATCTAATGGACAATTTTTAGTCGAACATGCAGATGAGACTACAATGTACTGTTGTTTGTACGGAATTTAGTATAGCTTAGGTATCCAGTACATACAAGGTAAGTCCCCTGATTTGTTGTTCAATGTAATGTTCCATTGAAGCAATGAAGGACTTATGATTCGCCAAAATTTCATCCTCTGTCAAATGATATTGTTTTATTGTTGGATTATCCGGGTATTCGTGTATTCTAAATTTGTTTTTACAAGACACTCATAGTAAAACGATTTACATACAAAGACAATATTATTTGAAGCATTGTCGAAAGAAACAACAACATACTTATGGTGAATAGAATCTATCTTGTTTCTTTTTTTGTATGTATCGTTCTATTCATTTGCCCATCTGTTAATCTCAATTACTTTTTAATGAGCAATAATCCTCCTAAATCGTATGGTAGATATAAATGAAGTTCAAAATGGTAGTAGTTACCAAAGGTACCAGGCTTATAAATCAAAGTGCACATATATGGAGAATGTATGATGAACAAACTCAATCATGCATTAAAATAGATAGCACCTTAAATTTACTATACCATTTTCATTTATCTCATTTTTAACGGTTATTCATAACAATTATACATACCCTTCGGCATGGATTTTTTTGACCCACCTACGACAGTAGAGAGTCATTATGTTTTCTGGTCTATGTTTCCGTTCGTGCGTCGTACCGTCCCGCTTAAGGTTAAAGTTTTTTGTCCAATGAACATAGAAAATGATAGTGCGATTGGAGTATCCGTGTACTGGGGACACATTCTTGTTTCATGTTAACTTACGTCAGAAACTTAATGCAGTTATGACTATGAGATATGATCACCACTAGAAAACCAAAAACAAATTTACTATAGCATGCTAGGCATTGGAAATAAACTGCGCTATCTATTTTTTTATAAAGTTTTTATAGAGGTTTCCTTTTGAATTTTATTTTTCGACAGACAATATACTTCAAAACAAAAATAGCCACGGAAGTTGGTTTGAATGACATGAAACTTATTTAAAAACTGAAATTTAACAACAATTTACATAAACCACAACTGTCATTGCGATCAAATATACATAAGTAAACATTTTCCACAACTGTCTATCTAAATGTTTTAGCTTCAGCATATTTCATTGTGATTAAATATACATGAATAAATATTTCCCACAACTTTCTATCTAAATGTTTAAGCTTTAGCATACTTCAACTCTATCAAATGTACATAAATAAAAATTTCGCACAACTGTCTATCTAAATGTTTAAGCTTAAGCATACTCCATTGTGATCATCAAATATTTATTAATAAACATTTCGCACAACTGTATATCTGAATGTTTTAACTTAAACATATTTCATTGTGGACAAATATACATAAAAAACATTTCCCACAACTTTATATCTAAGTGTTTTAGCTTTAGCATACTTCTTTGTGATAAATACTATAGAAAAATACATAGCTAAACATTTCACACAACTGTCTATCTGAATGTTTTAGCTTCAACATACGTCATTGTGATTAAATATACATTAATAAACATTTCGCACAACTGTCTATCTGAATGTTTTAGCTTGAGCATGCTTCATTGCGATCAAAGATAAATAAATTAACATTTTCCACAACTTTCTATCTAAATGTTTTAGCTTTAGCATACTTCATTGTGATCAAATGAATTGCAAATACATAAATAAACATGTTGCACAACTGTCCATCTAAATGTTCTTAAAGCTTTAACATATTTCATTATGATCAAATACATTGAAGTATATATAAATAATCATTTCGAACAACTGCCTATCTAATTTTTTTTTAGCTTAAGCATATATCATTTTGATCAAATATACATAAATAAACATTTTTCACAACTGTCTGTCTGAATGGTACAGCTTTAGAATATTTCATTGTAATCAACTTATACCCTAATTCTATATGTATTCAATGAAGATTTAAATAAAACTCTGGCTTTTCTGAATAAAATTGAGAATGGAAATTGGGAATATGTGAAAGAGACAACTACCCGACCATTGAACAGAAATTGCCGAAGGCCACTAATGTGTCTTCAACGCAGCTAGAAAATTCCGCATCTAGAATCGGGCCTCAGCTGAACCTTGAATAAAATTGAATAAAAATGTGTACTAGATCAGTGGAAATGAACGTCATACAAAATCCCAAAACATATAAATGAACTACATAAAAAAGATACAAAACTAACAAAGGCCAGAGGCTCTCTATAATGAGAATATTAGGTGGCACATCCACCATAAAATGTTTAAGCAAACTCCTGACAAAACACATGTGATCCAAGTTTGGTCCAACTTTGGTCAAAATACATAATTATCTCAGTTTCCAAATATGTTAAGTGTAGCTGTAGTAAACGGCAATATCGAATATGCTATGTTTTGTCAGAATATTTCGCTTTGTAAATTTGTTATTAAAGCATGTATCTTAATTGCGTTCATCATCTCTATTTATATTTTTTGAATTTGTGTTTCATCAACATGATCAAGCTAGTATTGTAGTATTGACAACACACATTTGTTTTTAACGTGAAACAAATAAACAAAATAAAATGTTTTTGGCAGATTGTGGTATTTTTGGAAAATGTATGAGTGTATCTGATTGACTTAATGATTAGCGAGAAACGTGATTGCAGTATTTCAACTTTACACTTGTTTGGCTTGCTAATTATTTTGATCTGAGCCCCACTGATGAGTCTTGTGTAGACGGAACGTGTGTCTGACGTAACAAAGTTATTTATAAAAAAATAAGATGTGGTATGATTGCCAATGAGACAACTCTCCACATGAGACCAAAATGACACAGACATTAACAACTATAGGTCACCGTTCAGCCTTCAACAATGAGCCAAGCCCATATACATAGTCAGCTATAAAAGGCATCCAAATGACAATGTAAAACAATTCAAGGGAGAAAACTAACGGCCTAAATTATTATTCATGTACCAAAAATGAACAAAAAACAAATATGTTACACATAAGCAAACGACAACCACTGAATTACGGGCTCCTGACTTGGGACAGGCACATGCATACAGAATGTGGCGGGGTTAAACATATTAGCGGGATCCCAACCCTCCTCTAACCTGGGACAGTGGTATAACAGTACAACATAAGAACGCACTATAAAAATCAGTTGAAAAGGGCTTAATTCAATAGACGGACAACCAGATAAGCTTAGTACCTTTAATAACTATATACATATCTTCTATTTCTTGTATCAATTGATTTGTTAGTTTGTTTTGACATAGCTGAATATACCCGAAAGATTATTTTACAAAATTTGTCTTAATTTTTTCCAGTTACTCAGCGATAATGCTTACATTATTAGTTAGAAACAGTTTAGGTAAGTTGGTTAAATCCTTATTTTGCAACAGCTAGAAACGATAAGTTTGAATCAAAAACTAATGCCATGCTATTGCCGGTATGTTAATCCAAAAAACATAAAATAAATGAAATCTCGCTCAAAATGAAAAAAAAAAAATAATAAAAATATTTTTTGGATGTCCAATCTGTATAATTTTGTACGTTTAATTACGTACCATAGATATATGTTTCAACTGCAATTAACCTTGTTACACTTATACTGTGTTCACACTATAAAATCTGCAACGGGTCCAACCCGGGTTAATTAACATGAATTTATTATCCCAGTTCATACATGTACTTGATGATAAATTATCTCTGTTTGGAATTTACTCCAATAAACAAAAATAGCATATAGAGTGGGGTGCTCATTTTCGCAACATCGTTCCATGTTTTCTACAGTTTCTGTTCAGGGCTAAATGTTTTTTTAAGCATACTGATGTTTCTTTATGAAGATAACTTCAATTGCAAAATACTCTTTAGCTTGAAATCGTGTTTGTTTGAAAATAATCATCTGACATCTTAGATATAAGGCTGTTTGAAATTTCCTGGTGTTTTGTCAATGGGGAACACATATTCGCCGTTTTTCCTCATCAATTTAATACCAAATAACCGCAGCTTTAAATGATATTTATCAACTCAATTTCATTATAGATGAATAGCAAACATTTCTAAAACTAAAATTAAGTGCATTTAGTCAAAGAATTACTAAGAAATGCTTCTTTGAAATCGTGTAAATTTGAAATAAATATTCCTGTTGCTGCCACTAAAAAAATATGGGTTACATAGTTCGTGGCCAAGTAAAAACTGGACATCTGTCAAGATATAAAATCAGTCGATTTATGACGTCAAGTAATAGTAACGTCACATTGAAATCTTATACACGTCATATATGTCACTATAGCAACAACCTCTCATTAGCTTCACTTTGCGTTCACATTTATAACTGAGGTAGTTATCCAAGATTCACCCCATATTAACTCCACCTAACAATATATCAAATGACCCCGCCTATCAACCAAGAAGGCCGTCATGTCTAAAATAGGACCTGTGGTGACATGCAGATTTTAGCTTATATCTCTAAATTTAAAGCAAATATGACCAGGAAAGCATTATGTTCGCTTGTCATGTTTTGGATTTTTTGTCAGATTTCCGGAATCCTCTCGTTTTATCATTTGAATGCTTTTATAAAAAAATCCACTAACCACTATATTTCTTTTTAAAAACTTTTACATTTATAATTATTTGATATCTTCAAAAGTCTAATAAAATCTTTGTTATTTTTTCATAGTTTTTAAGACCTTTTACCTTGTCAATGACAAAGCTACGAAAAATCAACAGAGAATAATTATCACCAAAATTCCAATGGTTAAAATCTCGAAAACAAGCACATTGACTGGTTTTTTTTCTCACTCTTTTGGTTACGTTATTAATCCCGAATTAATATAAACTAGTATTATGCAAAGCTGATTATTTCGAAACAGAGTAGCTAACTTCCTTAATTAAAGTTGGCCACAATTATCATTAAGGTTTCTAGTTAAAAAAAATATGTCAGATAACCCTGCCTACTAACCAACAGGGCTGACATCGCTAATAGTAGAACATACGGTACAATGCAAGTGCACGTAATCTATGATATTTTGAACCGTTATACAAAAGAAGATGAGGTATGATAACCAATGAGACAAGTCCCCACAAGGGACTAAAATGACACATAAATTAACTACTATAGGTTACCATACGGCCCTCAATAATGACAAACCCATACCGAATAGTCAGCTATTAAAGACGCCGAAATGACGATGTAAAACAATTCAAAAGAATAACGTAACCGCTTAATTTTATATGTACAAAACATGAACGAAAAACAAATATGTAACACATTAACAAACAGTCTCCTGACTTAGCACAGGCACATGCATACAGAATATGCAGGATTAAATATATTAGCGGGATCCCAACCCTCCCTCTATCCTGGGACAGTGGTGTAACTGTACAGCATAAGAACGAACTATCAAAATCAGTTGAGTTATTAACAACTTTTACACCACATGTCCATTACTAACTAGTAATTGATTTAGATTTAACCGTTCTTTGGTGGCTGAAGCACAATCATGTGGTTTTACTTTTCGAGAGCTGAAAGAAAGACCAGTATCCTACGATCGACAATTTTACTGTATAGATACAAAACAGTATACGCATACGTATCCTGTATCCTGCTTCTATCTGAAGAGAACGGATCAATTTGACTCATTTGATTGTGTGGCAGTTTACTTGCGGTCACCGTTAAAAATGCTGTCGATTTAAATTAATGAAAAGTAACGTCAGTAAAATAAAGACATATGTTTTCACGCGTAGATTATAACTTGCCTGCCAAAACATTAGTTTGTCAGTAAAATAAAGACACATGTTTTCACGCGTAGATTATAACTTGCCTGCCAAAACATTAGTTTGTCAGTAAAATAAAGACACATGTTTTCACTCGTAAATTATAACTTGCCTGCCAAAACATTAGTTTGTACATTTCAGAAAAATAAAACATGTAGTTGTACTCGCTACGAAAAAGGAGAAAGCTCGGTGAACATTGTCTTTCTTTCGCATTTAAATTAAAGCTTATACAAATAAATATTGCATATTCCAACAATGAACGCATTTTGTATTGGTAATTTTCAATGGCGACTGTAAAGGAGGTTGTAACTTTTGCGTGAACGGCAATCTACATTAATGATTCAAATAATCAATAAGCTTCGAATTGTTTAAAATTCTTTTAACAGGAAATATAATATTTTGCGACAAATAAATTAACTTTCAGCAATTATTACGGATCATTACATGGTCTGTCTTCTAAATTTAGAATCAATAAATAACCGGTAAATTATAAAGCCTGTCACATATGACATTGCTTAGCATACTAGCTTTTATAAAAAGAACTATTTGTTTTAACTTCGATGTACTTGACGTTTTAATACACCGAATCTTACACTTTGGGTCCATTGCACTTTAGCGTGACATACCATCGTACTTGCACGTTAGCGTGAGACACCATCGTACTTTAGTGTAGACCATCGCACTTTAGAGTAGCATCGCACTTTAGAGTCCTTTATTCTTAATACATAGTAATAATTACAATATCGTAATACTTGTATCATGATGGTACGATGATAAATAGGGTATGGAGAGTTGTCTCATTAGCACTCACAACACATCTTCCGATATCTATGAATTGAGGGGAGGCGTCCTTAGTTTCTTTCATTTTTCTCCTATAATCAGTCTTAATCTGTTAACAACATAGCTATCTTGTAAGTATTTGATACCTGTATTCTGGAAACTGAACTTGTCTTTAATCTATCTATTTTTAACCAATACTTTATTTTAGTAGTTGTTATTTATTTTTAATCACCCAATTATACTTTTATTATTAATTTTCTTTTGCCCATTTTTCACATTTCTTTTATGCAGTTGCCAATTTTACGCTATTCAGGAAACCCCATCCACACCCTTTTATATGACCGTGTTAAGTTCTTTAATGGTATCCTTTTTATATTTTCAGACAACAATGTGTGCATAGGTGTTATAACATTTTTATTTGGAACATGGATACTATTTACCTTAGGACCAATCAGCTATTTTGGAGGACCATATTTCAATACTGTAAAGAAACAACTTCAACCTTTAAGGAAAAATGCTTCTGAAAAACAATTTACCATTTTATTTTATGCTATTCCTAACTGGTTTGATCCTAACACGTTCGTTTTTGATGATTGTAGTTACAAAAACTGCAAATTAATAACAGACAAGAAGCAGCTTTCAACAAGTGAAGCTGTCATTTTTCATCATAGAAAATGCTCAACATTGCCTGATAAGCCAAGTGGTCAAATATGGATATTTTCTTCTCTAGAGAGTCCATATCATACTCAAAACACTAAAAAAGTGCAGATGAAATTTAATTGGACAATGACATACCGAAGAGATTCAGAAGGATTTGCACCATATGGATTTCTGAGGAAACAACTCCACAAACCTCTGAAAAATTACAACGCTATATACATGAATAAAACAAAAAGTATTGCTTGGGTCGTGAGCAACTGTCGATCTCCTTCAAAGCGACATACTTATGTGAAAGAATTATCGAAATATATTGATGTTGATATTTACGGAGGATGTGGGAAACCTTGTTTATTCAAAGGAGGACACTGTAAAATGCATTTAAGTAAAAGTTATAGGTTCTATCTTTCTTTTGAAAATTCATTATGCAAGGACTATATGAGTGAAAAAATCTTTAGCATGTACAGTGATAGTATAGATTTTATTCCAATCGTTCGAGGTGCTCCTAATGCGAAAGACTATTTGCCACAAAAGACATATATTTCAACGTCTGATTTTCAGTCACCACAAAAACTGGCGGCATTTCTTGAAACTATTAGCAGAGATAAAACACGCTATATTTCATATTTAAAAGAAAAACACAAATATTTGTCAGATAAGAAGAAATCGTACTTTCACTTGGGAATATGTGATATATGTTATCATTTAAATGTTAAAAAAAAGAAGTCTAAAACCATCGATCTACATAAATGGCTATGGAAAAATCAGTGCCATATGCCAAATGACATACTAGTCCAGTCAATCTAACATAAATTTGACCCTAACCTTAAGGTAATTGCAACAGAAGATTTTTAAGTTTTAATCTTTAGCATTATACCCCAAATATACACAGAAAAAAGTCCCATTAAATCGTACTGGAGGAAGACTAAAAAAATCACGATTTAAAATTCCTATGGAGATTTCTATTGAAAAGGAAGATAACTCTTGCAAAAAAGGCAGAAATATCAATAAAAATTGATACACAATTATAACTTTACCGTTTCTATCCATTAGAATGTATTGATTCTTGATATTTAAGCCGTCTTTAGAGTATGACGAACAACTCTAAAGGTGTTTTTATATCTTTTATCAAACAACAATCTAGGTTTCGTAATTCATTAGTTGACCATTTATTGAATTTTGCAACATGTCAAGGTAAAGAATTTTAAATTTAATAAAAACTATTAAGCATATATTCTTCTTTTGGTGGTTTAAAGTCTCTTTAAACAAGGTAGTTGCTTAACAAATATAATATACAGTTATAAACAATACCAAATTTTCACATTATTTTTTCAAAATGGTCACAAAGCCACAAATTTGCAATTTCTCTAATACAAAAGGCAACATTTTTTTACCAATAATAAGGTTTTGTACATTTCATGAACAGACGATTATATAATAAAGTTAAATACGAACTAATAACCCCATCAAAGTATCATACTTTACAAAAATTTTAAGAAAATCAACCAAAAAACTCAAAAAAGAGTCATTTTGTAGAGTTTTCTCTCCTTCCAATGTTAATTTCCATTGGAAATTAGAAATGATAATTTTGAGTTTTTCTCAAGTTAGATTTTATGGGACTTTTTTCTGTGTATATTTAGGGCTTAATGCTATAGATTAGAACTAAAACATTTTCTGTTGCAATTAGTTTGAGGTTAAAACTTTTGACTAGACTATACATGCAGAGATAGGTCTGATTACTTTCAATGTAATTAATTAAATTACAATTACTTTGTCCTTTGTATGATAAAATTAAATTAACGGTTTCATCTTTCCTGAAAGTATCTGATTAAATTGATGATTACATTGGCAAAGTAATTATGATTACATTGGTAAAGTAATCATGATTTCATCTGATTACAATGAATTTAAATTAAAAAAACCAAACATTTTAATGATGTGAATAAATAAATGATTTATATAGCTATAGCGTTTTTGAATAGGATTTTATTTGATATATTATAAAATGCTAACTTCAAACTTCATCTTTTTAATAAACCACAAAAAATCACAACATATAAACATAAACATTGTGTCACTTGTTATGGCCTGTTACTCTTTATCAGAACTGACTTTTTTTAATTCAATTGAATAAAGGTATATAAAGAGTTTGGTGAGTGTCTTCTGTCCTATTCAACACTAAAATGTCAAAAAAATTCAAGGTGCAGTTTCTGGAAGTTAAAATATTAAATTCACAAGGTGAAGTTTCTGGAAGTTAAAATATTAATGAATATGAGTTACAATTTTAAAACTAAGTATAATTTTAATAAAACTGTTTAATATAATTTTAAGCCAAATATAAGTTTATTTTTTTCACTAAAGTATACAAATCAATTAACATGCTTAAAGTAAACAAAAATATTTTAACATGCTAGATATTTATTAAATATGAATAACAAAAATGGTCATTTATTGACCATATTTCGGTTAAAAAATACGAACGTAAACATTAATGAAATGGTCAATAATGTCCTTAATTTGTCAATAAGAGTCAAAAACAATGTAAAGATATCTAGAGTATTGTGTTTAAGATTAATGGTCTAATAAGACGAAATAAAAGCACAAGAGACACTATGGATAGAAAAAATTATATCATTTAGATTATCTCTTTCTATGCTTAAAGAAAGAAAGAGAAAGAAAGAAATACATTAGTTAAAGGTACGACAAAATGCAAAAATGAAAAAATGGTGTCATCTTGTGTCTTAGAAATTAAAATTGACGTTATGTTAAGTTAATATTATACGGTGAAATATGGCTAAACCGAATCCTGCATAAACCGAAAACCTGTAAAAAAAAAACCCAATATGTTCTTAAGCACCGTCATATCAAATTGTATGCTATGTGAACCTGATAAAACCAAACATCGGCCAAAACCGAACAAAATCTTAAGTGCCGAAGAGGTTCGGTTTAGCCAGGTTTCACTGTATATACCAACCGCCCAAAGACGTTATTTGTATCGTTGCATTTATCAAATTACATTATTTCTTCTGAATTGAACATAATCAAGTGGCAAGTTAAGATACTTCAACTTAACAATGGAAAAATAAATTAAAAGAAGTAAATAATTGGGCAAAAACTAAACAATAAAATAAAAAATAAACAAGAATGAGAAAGGTGAATGGTGTGTAACCACGGGTATGTACATGTGTGTATTTATCATAGCTTTATTGTGTGAGGGAAGCAACGGATTTATATAGATCATAAGTCTGCTAACAAATAATCATGCTCACTTTTTAGAATTAAGGAAATTTCGTTTTTGTATCTTTCTGCATGGATTTGGCTCATATTTTTAGTAAGAATATACAGTTAAACCTGGCTAACCCGAATCCTGCATAAACCGAAAACCTGTATAAACCAAACATGTTCTTAAGCACAGTCATATCAAATTGTATGCGTTGTGAACCTGATAAAACCGAACAAAATCTTAAGTCCCTAAAAGGTTCGGTTTAGCCAGGTTTCATTGTATTTGAAATTTGATAAATTTCATGATTTTAGAAGTTTACCTTTAGAATGTTTTTACAAGCTTTCTGTATTTCTAATGAAATTTTTCTTAGAAATTTATTATTGAATATATACACATAGAAAAAAGTATTGCAACACCAAATTGAAATTGAAATTAAAAAAACACTCTTTATATTTTTTGTGATATAATTTGGTAAAATACAACTAGTTAAACATTATTTAAGTATCACCTGAGTTTAATCAATAAATATCGACTCGATAAGTTTTTATCTGAACATGCAGCTACTGTACCCGTAAACAGTAAAACAGATGTTTTTACTCTCATTGTTTTCAACACTTTAAATAACCAAGTGTTTAAAGTTATGTGATTGACACCTTGTAATGGGTCCTTGACAACTCTTAACTGACACCTTGTAATGGGTCCTTGACAACTCTTAACAGTAAACAGTAAAACAGATGTTTTTACTCTCATTGTTTTCAACACTTTAAGTAACCAAGTGTTTAAAGTTATGTGATTGACATCTTGTAATGGGTCCTTGACAACTCTTAACTGACACCTTGTAATGGGTCCTTGACAACTCTTAACTGTGAACCTGATAAAGCCGAACAAAATCTTAAGTCCCTAAAAGGTTCGGTTTAGCCAGGTTTCATTGTATTTGAAATTTGATAAATTTCATGATTTTAGAAGTCTACCTTTAGAATGTTTTTACAAGCTTTCTGTATTTCTAATGAAATTTTTCTTAGAAATTTATTATTGAATATATACACATAGAAAAAAGTATTGCAACACCAAATTGAAATTGAAATTAAAAAAACACTCTTTATTTTTTTGTGATATAATTTGGTAAAATACAACTAGTTAAACATTATTTAAGTATCACCTGAGTTTAATCAATAAATATCGACTCGATAAGTTTTTATCTGAACATGCAGCTACTGTACCCGTAAACAGTAAAACAGATGTTTTTACTCTCATTGTTTTCAACACTTTAAATAACCAAGTGTTTAAAGTTATGTGATTGACACCTTGTAATGGGTCCTTGACAACTCTTAACTGCAAGATGGCAGATTATCAGCATAAGAGAAGCAGGGATGTCGCTGTAACAACTGCACGTATTGTTGGTCATCACCATTCCACTATAAGTCGTTTTGAGAATAAAAATCAGGCAATAAACGCTGTTAAAGACCTTCCGAGATAATGGAGACGCCCTATACCATTTGCTAGAGAAAATCAAGCATAATGAAGGTTGGTCAGAAGGAAACCCATTGCATACAAGACAATCCTAAAAAGAGAGTGGTGGCAATACAGGAGCCTTTTAACAAGAACTGTTCGAGATCAACTAATCGCTACTGGTTATCGTGCGATATAAGACCATTTCGGAGACCTTTGCTAACGAACAGACACACAGTTTTCCGTATCTAATGTAGTGCAGAGCTCGCCAAAGTTGGAAATTAGCATCGTGGAGGAAGATCCAATGTTCAAATGGAATTTGGTTCATCTTCCTTGGCCCGATCGTAGCCCGACTTTGAACCATATCGAGCATACATGGGACACTATTTGGCGGAAAGTGCGCGAAAAGACACCCCAGTTCAAACACATCATGAAATAAACAATGCCCTTAATCAGAAATGGTTGCTGCTACCTTAGCAACAAATTAGTCGATTTATGGCAGGAATCAGAAGACGTTAAGATGCGGTTATCCGTTTGAATGGAGGCTGCGCACAAAGTAAAGTTCGACTACAGTAAAAGTTGTAAAATGCATTTTTTTGTACAAAAAACACTTCATTTTGTTATTAAAATTGTGGTTATATAAATCTTTTTTTTTTCAAACATTTTTTGTTCGTTTCAATGCCAATGTTATCATAAACTATGTTTCAATAATATTATACACATATTTTATGATATTTCATCCAAAAAAAGAGGCTGATTTTTCAAGTTTTAACAAATCAAGGTGTTGCAATACTTTTTTCCATGTGTATATGTAGTAGACCATCAAACTTATATGTTTAATATTTTCACCTGACATCTAGGATCTGTATATTGTAACGCCGTAGGGCTATGTTTAGTTCTTGTTTTTCTTTAACTGTGTTAAAATATTCGTATAATAGTGGGACTTTGACTGTTTATAGTTTTACCGGTCAAGGTTACACCAATATACAAGAAAGGACTGTACTATCCAGAGAAGACTATCAGATACTTTTTTTAATATAGCCACAACATTATGTTATTCGTGAGGAATCGTTGAGTCTCTGGCTTTTGGTGATATGAATGAGAAAGTTGGATATATACAATATATAATTTATTAATTACGTATATGAAATATTTATAATATATTACAAATAAAACTGTCTTACTATAGTCAATATATTTCGGGGTAGCTGCTTGATCCTCTTGCACACTGTTTTTTTTCTGCGGTAAAAATATAGGAAACTTTATATAGATACGGAAATAACGAAGTCTTCTTTCTTTAACTGACGGTTGTTATGACGCGGTAATATTCTCTTTTATCATCTGTAATAATAATGCATCTGCTTTTCATATACTACACGAATAAGCGAAGTATCCTAGATTTCAGTTCTTCTGTGTGCTGTAACTGGCTGGTCAGTACAAGTATTCTATATAACTTGTTTGTTGTTTTTATCCGAAAGTAAACTCTGTATAATTTATAAGGTATCTAACCCGATACGTTCTTTATTTGTACGATAATTAATTATAGTCGTATTGCCTGTTTGTCAATCAACACTCTCAAATAATAATATTCGTTTTTTGTAAATACACTACTAAGTCTATTCACTTATTCAAATTCTCCGTTAAAGTGTAGAGAACTTGACAATAATTTATAGTATTGTCTTAATTCATACAAGCAAATAAATAGAACTTTTCACAAGGAATAAATGTACATATATTGTTTCGTTAAATATTACGTATTTGATTTAGCTGAATTTATATTTGAATTCAACTTTTGTCCTTAGAACCTTAATTGTTATGTATGAACACCGTTCACTATTAATTACGTAACCAAGGTGCAAGTTAAGGACACCCTCTTTGTATTATTAAATTAATTTCTCTTTCAGAAATATTGTGTTTCTAGAAACTTTTCCTTGTTTCTCCTTTAGATAAATAATTAAAACTGCTCTTGCCTTCCGCCTTTCAGTTCGCTTTATTTTTTAGCTTCTCTTCAGCCTTGAGCCTTGTAGTTAGACTGCCCAACACAGCCTGTGCAGGATGTTTTATAATCAAATTAACGTGCTCTATTCCCGTGGTTCTCATGAGGTCCCCTATGGTTACCTCAATTACCAATCAGCCAATCAGAAACTGATTTCTACGGGAAACGTCATATTTCCGTTTCCTACCTGGACAGACTTTTGTAAATATATAAAAAAAAGATGTGGTATGATTTCCAATGAGAAAACTGTCCACAAGAGACCAATATGACACAGACATTAACAACTATAGGTCACCGTACGGCCTTTAACATGAGCAAAGCCCATACCGCTTAGTCAGCTGTAAACGGCTCCGATAAGGCAATGTAAAACAATTCAAAAAAGAAATTTTGTAAATATGTCTTTATTCCATATTTACGTCTTCGTAAAACCTGTATAATTATATTCTAGACATGGAGAGGAATTTAAGCATCTCTCGTTTATTATGATACGAGTTTTCTAAGTGATCAGCTATCACGAGATTTTTGTTTGAAGTAACGAATGTCATTCTTAAAAAAAATAGTTTTCGCTTTTTATAAGTCGTCCTGATGCAAACGTAAAAGTTAAAATAAAAATTACACTCTGAGATTACACTAAAGATATTTCGCTAGCACACTAGCTAGGACTAGATTTATAAATCGTTCATTTGCAAGTCCAAAAAAAATAATAATGCAAAACAAATGATAAAACTTCCCAATTTAAAATTGAGAAAAATCCGACAGAAAACCAAAGTACAAAGGTAAGGTATTTATTTAAAAACAACCTCCATCCAACTTCAAAGTATGAGGTAAATCGATTTCACGCTAGCCAAGCAACCAACAGACAAAATAAATCTTGCCTCCCCGATCAAGACTATCTATAGACACGGAATATAAAATAAGAAAATAATAGCATGTTAGATTAGTTACAAACACATTCATGCAAACATGTAGCAGCGGTTTCTTTACTAAACTGGTCAGTGGTATTACAAAACCAGGGCTTCAAAAAGATGAAGAAAAAGAAGAAGACATTTAAAATTTATAAAAAAAGCAAATCGGAAATAGTGTTTAACTGAAATTGAAAAACAAAAAATTATAAAAATTATAGTCTACAATATGTAAATATTTATTTCAGAAAGCTAACAATAAAATGAAAGAAAAATATGTCATGCTTAAGAACATTGACCAGGGCCGTACCAGCCTCATGTTGGAATTTTTAAAACAAAGTTGAAACAAAGGCTTCATTCGGCAATCCTCGGTAGAATCCGCTACTCTAGATGAGGGTACGGAATCGGCCGAGTTGAGACGAATGACAAAGGCTTGTCTTCATATCAAATTGTTTTCACGGTGAATGTCCTGCAAGAAGCAAACTCCCATTACTCCGGTGTCGCCCCTGCATGTTTTTGCGTGATCCATGCATGTTTCTGATTTACTTGTCTTTTGTTCATTTACTACCCTACTATATGGCTATAGTCTAATTGTTTATTGTCATTAGTTAATGTCGGATTTCGCAATGATGCATGTCCACCGAATATATTTTAAGAAGATATGATTCTATTCTAAATACAGAAAACATATTTATAGTCGTTTCTTCATGAAGAATTGAACTCTAACATTAAAGAATACCAAACTGGTTCTCTTTTTTGAGTATTCCCATCTGGTGTTTTCATCTAAGGGTTTAACTTGTATAAAGTCGTGTCAACTTACTGTCAAGGCAGACGCTTTTATAGAAAAAAAGGAATATGGAGTAAACGTACACGGGACCTAATCGCACACAAAGTCAATGCTTAGACGTTACGCGCGATGTTCGTACATGAAAGCGTAACACAACGTCGCGAATATTTCGTAACGTTCAAATCAAAAATTGGACTGAAACGTTGTTTTTAAGCAAGTGCGACATTCTTGTAAGACTTCGTTTTTACGTCAAAAAAATGGCAGTGCGACAACCTTGTAAGCCTTTGAAAAATCGCTCATAAATTACCATATATCATTTTTCAGGATATTTGTCTTTAAATTCATAAAATTAAGCAATTAAAATTGATGTAGTAAATACAAATACTAAACTTTTTTCAATTTAGATAAATGTTTTTTGATTCTCAAATCTGGAATCCCATTTTTTCCACCGTGGGACAGATTTTCCCTTGTAGTATGGAACGCGTTTTTTTTTTCTATGACGTCATCATAACGTTATAAAAAATGCATAAAAGACTGAATGAACCATTCTGTTTAATAATGGAAAAACACGTTTTTCAAAATATTAACTAGTTTTGACAAAAATCATAGTTAAGTGGTTACAATAAATGAAATATGTTACGCGGGACAACCTAAAGATCGCCGGTTTTTTTTAAATGAATCTTGTCACATGCAGCATAAAACATAGTTTCAACAATTATTTTTTTCGTTTTTATTTTGAAAATCGTTATTTTTTATAATACGTACAATAGCAATGAATAAGATATCAGCAAATCATATATTTTGGACTTGCATCTTGCCAACTACACCGAATTTCCAATGAGGTACGAACATCGCGCGTAACGTCTTAACAAAAATACAAATTATCAATGGTCAGCGTTTTTATTCCTGTTCATCTTTATAGTCGCTAGAGGGTCTTCAACAATGAAACAATCACTTGTTTACCAGAACAACAAAAAGACACTAACAAGAAAAGATCTGAGAGTACTTTAAGTTACTGACAGCTAGTCTTCCTGTCCGTCATCCCGCAATCGTTTATTTTTGAAGACCATGCATAAGTCAATGAATAATTTGATTTTCTGTCTCAGGACCTGCGCATATATGAAATACTTGCCACTGAAAATTGAACCAAGTAAAATCAATACACACAGTTTCATATCTAAAAATCAATCTACAGATGATTAAGCATTTCTTAGTTGTTTAGACTCCCTTGTGTGATAGTTGACAGACAGAAAGATTTAAATTAAAATACAAAATGTTGAAATATTACAATTGAAATAAAAAAAAAAATAACATCCTCTTAATCAACGAGTTTATTTCACTTGGAGGTAATAAAAATCCGAAGCATTTTATAGTCTGAATATTTCACAAACAAATTTAAAAAGATGTATTGTATTGTTGGTGACAGTTTAAAAAAAAATTATAAAATGATATTCAAAATTTTGCTTTGAAACACATATCCTTAAAATAACTTTAATTGATATGCATCTGAAAAAACAAAAGTAGCTTTGCTTTCGGAATTTGAGTGTGGCGTTCAGGTCAAAGAATTAATATAATTTTACAGTATATGTCTTTATCCTGCTATTTGGTCAGATTGTTGTCTCGTCGGCAATTTCCTGTTTTCATTTTATTCGTTTTGGTAAAGTATGCTATTCTTCTTAATTGTTGTGTGCATACCTGTATCAATTTACCCGAATAGCTGCTGTGGTACATAATAAAGTTAACAATTTTAAGAAATGTAATAATGTTTTGGTTAGAACTTCAAAATATACCTCAGAAGATATCTTTCTTTTATTTTGTTAATGGTGACGACTCTTTGGAAATAGTCCGGAAGATATTCAGGGAAGTTAAGCTCTACCGTTTTCAGAAGAAGATACTAATATAATATTATCTTAATATGACCCTATTAAATAAATGGTAATTCATAACATACAAACCCTATTAAATAAATGGTAATTCATAACATACAATGATATTGCTCATATTTTTAGTCCATATTTTGAAATGAATGCATAAGTGACTAAGCGGGATGTATGAATACGCAGTCATGTCCGGTTACAATAGGGACGAGTCAAATGGCCTCGGAATGAAAGAGTTTCATGCTTACTGCACGTCAAGAACTTTTGCAACAACTATTGTTAATTTGTGAACATGTGTGGACTGCATGTTGATGCAATGGAGAAAAATTATGTCCTTATTCCTTATACACACATTTTCAGCTGGTGGTTGTTGAAATTCCTCTACTTTCCCCCGATTAATCCCTATTAAAGGACCTACGTATAGCTCTTGGACGCTTTTCGGTACTGATCCATCTTCGGATTTCAAATGTTTGACTATGAGCTTTCCTGATGAAGGTAAATCCAGAAAGGGGTTCGGATGCAATAAATTATTAAACGTGTTGTTTTCCATTTTTTTAATCTATTGATACCTTGTTCTCATCATGAATGTATTTGAAGTATTTGCCACTGTACATGAAACAAAATGCAATATATCTTCATCTTGACCCAATAATAAAAGTGTTTGTATAATGGAACATGACATCAACGTTACAACAAAAATAAGTTGAAATAAAAATTACAAAAACAAATTCAGGCAATCATCATATTTATGCACATAATTTTGTCATCATATTTACTGCAAATATTAACTTAAAGGCGCCCAAAAGAAAGGCACACAGCTTTGCTTCGAAATCTTGGAGTCATCATGGTCTATACAAAGGGTTCATATGGAAATATAGATTGAAACTAGTTTTCTTTGATTGTAACATTTAAAAAAGATGATAGACAAGGGGGAAGTCATGCAGTCCTTCCGTTCCTCCTTCCCCTTGACCCACAAACCGACCAATGTTAGCCTCACTAAATACTTGATGCACTTCTAAAAGAAGAAACTGGTATGTTTTTAAGTCACTTGGTCAAATAGTATATGTAAAAAAATAAAATAGAAAAATAAAAATTCCGTTTTTCATTGTTTCGTGCTAACTACATGTAGTTCAATTTCCCATATTTTCATGTGCGAACTAAGATTTTTATGTACAATGATCATACTCTACTACGGAAGCGTATTAGCGCCACACTTTTTTTTCCCTATGTTTGCGTTATAACGCAAACATAGGAAGAAAAATAAAAAAAAAATGTTTTAATGTGTGTTCCGTAGTTATAACGCAAACATAGGAAGAAAAATAAAAAAAAAAAAAATGTGTAGCGCTAATACGTTTCCGTAGTACTACTTTTGGGACAAATTATATCAAAATTATAGAAAACGTCATCGGCTCTAATTCAAAATATGGACAATTTTATCTTTGGGGTGTCTTGTAATCTTTTGACAGCTTCCGAAGTGCTAATTTTAAACCTTTTTCAGCTGGACCAAATTACTACTTTCCTTTAAAATTCTGGACCCAATTTGTTTTACAGTGTAATTTCACCCCCCCCCCCTTTTCCCCCTACTTGCAATTTGAGGAATTAAGCATGGAGGAATATATTTGGAAGGAGTATAAAAATTAATGGCAAGTAACCCACTGTCAACACTAGGGACTATTATTCGAAAATCAAGGGACGACAGTTGTGGTCTCGGACCAAATGCTTGTGGTCAAAGGTCAAACATATAAATGAAATCTTTGGTCCTATTTTATTTTTACTACCTAAATATATTTTAGACAATACATGCTTTTCATGTATTTATTTCAGAGTTCAATAATATAATGTTTATTTTTATTTAATTTGTCAAAACGTATTTAGTTTAGTTTAAAAAAAAAACCAAAGAACTTGGAATTAAAACACTTTTGAAGAGAAAATACATATTCGTGTTAAATTCATCTCAGTTTGTTAATTCAAGTTTGACATTAACATCTTAATCCGTAATCCACATTTACCTGACAACCTTGTTTATTGTGTTTTATCAATCGAATATCCTCACTCAGGAGATTGAGACAAATATCACGGGTGTCATTCGGTTTAACGAGAGAAATGATCGTGAAAGAATATCTAACGGCGGTCAAGTATTGAGAGACGATCGTGAAAGTTCTGGTAACGGATCGTGAAAGACATGTAATCGAGAAGACATATGAAAGGTCAATAAATATTCTAATTTAATAAATTACACAGACAAATTAACGACAAAATAAAACTGTCTGTCAAAATGGTTCAACATTATGATCAGTATGTAAGAATATCCAGTTTTAAAAGAACATAGTTATTACAAAACAACAAAAAGCAGATTGCTTCTCAACATTTCAATGATATAAAAAATGTAAACAAATATGATTTTTCCACAAATTCGACTAGAAAAACTACTTTTATCCGAATAAGAGCATTCTATTTGAATGAATCAAATAGTTCTCATAGTTATTTTGCATAAACATAATCTGAAACTTGGTAAATAAAGAACTATTTACACAAAAATTGATTTTTCGGATCGTGAAAGATCACGTACCGCATTTTTGAAGATCGCGAAAAGGACCGTGAAAGATCTGATGCTACGAAAACGTTCAAATTATTCTTCAATTATATCATAATTAATATTTGTTTTATGGTATTGAGAAAAGCTAGATAGATCAACATCCTCAATAGGTTTAAGCATTTCAAAGTATTAAAATTTTCAGAAAATGAAATGTAAAATAGTTGGATGATTGTAGGATGAAGCTTTTTATTGTCATGAGAAGTACTCACTTATCACGAGTTATAGGATACCCACATTTTGTATATTGGATCCTATAAACTACATATCCGTCAAACAGGATTCACCTGACCCCGAATTTGCCTCATTTCATGAATGAAGATCCATTGTTGTGGTCAAGTCCGTATCGCGGATTCGTTAAGCTCTAGGATAACTGTCTGTTTTTATGATTGCAAGGTGTACATTTTCGACTTCTGCAAGGTTTAACTAACATCGAACTCATTATCATGCATCATTCGGCAATGTTCGTTTTATGTTGTTTAGCCTTTTGGATATATACCTGTATGCTATATAAACTTAACATTAACCAATAAAACTGAACATTGACCAATGAATCATGAAAATGAGGTTAAGGTCAGATGAACCTTACAATTCTTCCATACAACAAATATAGCTGACCTATTGCTTATAGTTTAAGAAAAACAGACAAAAAACACAAAAACTAAACATTGAGCAATGAACCGTGAAAATAAGGTAATGTCAAGGTCAAATGAAAACCGGCGCGACTGACAAATAGATTATAAAATATTTCCATACACCAAGTATAGTTGACCTATTGCATATAGTATTAGAAAAAGACCAAAAACTCAAAACTGACCACTGAACCATGAAAATGAGATCAAGGTCAGATAACACCTGCCAGCTAGACATGTAAACCTTACAATCATTCCATACACAAAATATAGTAGAACTATTGCATACAGTATAAGAAAAAAAGACCAAACCACAAAACCTTAACTATAGCTATAACCCCTGAACCATGAAAATGAGGCCAGGTCAGATGACACCTGCCAGTTGGACATGTACACCTTATAGTCTTTCCATACACCGAGTATACTAGACTTATTGCTGATATGGACCTGACCACTAAAACTTAGCCTTGTTCGCTGATCCATGAAATGAGATCGAGGTCAATTGAAAACTGTCTGACGAGCGTGAAGACCTTGCAAGGTACGCACATCCCAAATATAATTATCCTATTACTTGAATTTAACATTACAAAGAATCTTAACTTTTTTTTTTCAAGTAGTCACTGAACCATGAAAATAAGTCAAGGACATTGGACATGTGACTGACAGAAACTTCGTAACATGAGGCATCCATGAAAAGCATCCAGGTCTTCCTCCTTCTAAAATATAAAGCTTTTAAGTGGTTAGCTAACATCGCCGCCGCAGCCAGATCACTATCCCTATGTCGAGTTTTCTGCGACAAAAGTTGCAGGCTCGAAAAAAAAATGTTACAGATAATTGTCATCATATTTATTAAGTTGATTAAAAGCTCAATATTGTCTACAGGTTTCCTTTATAAAGAAGTATTTTTAGATAAAGAGTATTTTCTTTCTCCTGATTTCAATAAAAAGATAAAGGGTGAAATCACAACAATTAAAGTATGATGACCTTAGGAATGCCGGTTTTCTGTTGAAAAACATATCCTGTAAACGTAAAAAAATATGTTGTCAATAAAACAAATTAATTGGTATATTCATGTAGACAGTTTGAAAAAACTATTGTTGTCGACTTTTTTTTTACAAGGTATGAGTTATCCTTTCTTTTAAATTATTTGCAATTGGAGATACAGACTTGACCACCTTACCTTACCCTTAATTTCTCATCCATAAAAACCTCGATCACTCATCCACGAAATGAGGACAAGGTCAGGTAAATCCTGTTTGGTTGACATATAGAACTTGAAAAGATCTTATATACCAGATATAGTTACAGTGAAACCTGACTTAAACGAATCCTGCATAAACCGAAAACCTGTACAAACAAAACCAAACATGTTCTTTAGCACTGTCCTATCAAATTGTATGCGTTGTGAGCCTGATAAAACCGAACATCGATCAAAAACGAACAAAATCTTAAGTCCCAAAGAGGTTCGGTTTAGCCAGGTTTCGCTTTATTCTATTACATGTACTCATAATAAATGAGTATTTCACAGGACCAAAAAAAACATCTTTTTTTTCAAACAGACATTAACTCATGGAAATGAGGTCTAAGAAAATGGACAAAAAAAAACAAACAGAACTTCGTTACATAGGGCATCTGCATACAAGATATGAAACATCATGGTTTTCAACCTTTTCAAATTGAAAGCTATTAGTACTGTGAAACCTGGCTAAACCGAATCCTGCATAAACCGAAAACCAGTAAAAAACAAACATGTTCTTGAGCACCGTCATATCAAATTGTATGCGTTGTGAACTCGATAAAACCGAGCATTGGCCAAAATCGAATAAAATCTTAAGTCCCAAAGAGGTTCGGTTTAGCCAGGTTTCACTGTATATATAAATAGTAGATTCAGTTGATGCATGATTGTTTTCCCTTTGTGTTGCACTCGTAAACATTCATCACAGAAGAGACAACAAAAACCTCAAGTCATTGTAGCAAAACTTAAGGGTACATGAAACTCAAATGCATGGTTGCTAATGCAAGTTATATCAATGATATAAGGAAATAAAGTCTGATTGATAAACATAACTTATCAGAAAATGAACATTTGAACACTGGATAAAATACGTCAAAGTCGCTGATGCAAGAAGAAAAGGCAAGCTTCGTTTTCTTAAAATGAAAGGATTCAAAGAATATCAAAAACCCAAAGGTTTGTTTCGGTTTTTTTTTCCCGTTTTTCTTTTCCTTTTTTCTGTTACTTCTTCTTCATTGTTCAACTCCTATCTGTTGACTATTATTATTATCTTTTTACTTATTTTTCATTTTTCATTTTTTTTTTAACTTTTTTCTCTTGACCTATCTAATAGAAAATGTGAAATATTCTTAATTATGATGTATTAATAACAAGAACTATCTTTAAAAAAGATATGCGACGTATTTAAATTTGAGTATATGTTTAAAACTATCATTTCGATAACCTTCAGTAGCACAAAGATACCGTTAAATAATGTTTTCTCTGTTTGTGTTCAGTATTCTCGGTCCTCGTATCTTTCTGTTTACACTCACCAAAACCCCGCGGAAATCTCACATGTGTAGGTGCGTTCTAAAAGTCATGTGTATTCTGTTGCCATAGTTATACCGTCAAGGATCATTAAGCTGAACGGCCCCAAACTAAAGGTCTCAGCCGAAACCAAAATTTTGCTAAACATCAGTAAACAAAAACATAGGATATGGGATATTGGCGGTCGAAAAAGAGGCTTAGATGACTCCTTTACACAACTTAAGGAAGCTAAATATAATGCCAGGAAAATGATCCGTAAGGAAAGAGCTATGGAAAGGGAAAATTGTTATAGTCAATTAGAACAGAAACCCTCATCAAAAACCTTTTTCCAACTTATAAAAAGACATTTAGGCAACAACAAAAATTCTGTAACTCAAGTCATTCGTCATGAAGATAAAGACATCACTTGCCCAGATGAACAAAGAGAAGTCCTGGCTAAGTATTATAAAAATCTAGCCACGCCAAAAGATGATACAAATTTTAATGAGGAATATCTCCATATGTGCCAGCTCCGCTGTAATATAATTAAGGAACTCTCAGAAAATAATATCGAAACTAAAATTAATTTTACAGAGGAAGAAATTATTCAATCTATTAAAAATCTTAATTCAGGAAAAGCTGGAAATGAATATGGTCTTTTTGCAGAACATTTAAAATTGGCTGATAAAGTAATCATCCCATATATACAAAATCTTTTCAATCAAATATTAGCTGACAGAAAAACCCCAGAACATTTTAAATCTGGCATAATAACACCAGTTTGTAAAAAAGGAAAAGACGGCAAAATAATGGATAGCTATCGTGGTATAACGGTTTCCTCTGTTCTAGGAAAACTATTTGAACATGCACTTCTGGAAAAAATTATAGATCCAATCTCGAATGTATCTTCTCAACAATTTGGTTTTACCTCTGGTCTCTCCCCCAACATGGCTGCTCTGCTGATATCTGAGGCACATATGAATGCAAAAAAGATGAAGGAAATTCTCTTCTTGACAGCATTGGATACCCAAAAAGCTTTCGACGTAGTCAACCACAGCATCCTTCTTGATAAACTCTTTTAAAAAGACATTCCTCCTGAAATTTGGGAAACTATATACGAAATGTACAATGACCTTACTTCAAGGGTTAATTGGAAAGGCCAACATAGCAATAGCTTTCCAGTCCAACAGGGAGTCCGTCAAGGTGGTATCCTGTCCACGCATTTCTATAAAATTTATATTGAAGACCTTTTAAGACAGTTGGAAGATTCAAATATTGGTTTATATCTAGGCACAAATTATGCAGGATGTCCTACGTGCGCAGACGATATCCTACTCTTATCTAACTCGGATGAAGAAATGCAAATCATGCTCAATGTAGTAGACTCATATTCGAAAGAACATCAATATAATATCCACCCTGAAAAGAGCGTTCTTATTAAACAAAATGAAAATTCCACAAACTCTAGGAAATCATCCATATGCTCCTGGTCTCTTGGTGATAAGTCCGTCTCAGAGACAGATAAGGCCTCACATCTAGGTATTATAAGATCATCAAAAAATGAAAATATAATAAATGTGAAAGATCGCATTAGTTTAGCCCGAAGAACATCCTATTCACTTATGTCAACAGGTGTACATGGCACAAATGGCCTGAATCCAAGGATTTCCTAAAGTATTTATAGAATCTACATATTACCCCGTCTGCTCTACAGTCTAGAAGTCTTGCCTCTTACGATCAGCCAAATCAACGACTTGGGTGACTTCCATTTATCATTCTTAAAAAATATTCAGGCTCTACCAACAAGAACAGCTTCGGCTGCAGTATTCTCACTACTGGGTGCCCTCCCTATAGAAGCCGAGCTTCACAAAAGACAATTAAGCCTTCTGCATTCAATCCTAGCATCTGAAAATCAAAATCTTAGGGATATCTTGTTGCGTCAGTACCGACTAGAAATTTGCAATGGAACTTTTCTACACAGAACAGAAAATGTCCTGCTTCAATATAGCCTACCAAGCATTGATGAGCTTCTAATATTTCTTCCAACAAAAATTAAATGGAAACAATCCGTCAGACATGCTATTAATACATTTTGGAGTAATAAATTTAGATCTTTAAGTAGAGAAAAATCAACCCTGACTAGGCTATGTACGGACATTATCAATATAGGAGAAATACATCCAGTTTGGAAAACAGCAACAGAAATTCCGAGGGATACAAAGAAAGCCATAACAAAAGCTAGAATACTAACTGGGACCTATCTTTTACAAGCAACCAAAGCTAAATTTAATATAGGAAGTACAGACCCAATTTGTCCGCTTTGCAAACTCGAGGAAGAAAACCTTCTACATTTCCTAACTAGATGTCCATTTCTGAAAGGGGTTCGTAGGACTTTTTATGCCCCATTAAAACAGGCTGTTATAAATAAAATTGGGATTGATCAGTGGAAAACAAATTTTCAAAATAGGGAAACATTAAGCCAATTAATTGTTGACTGCAGAAAACTAGTGGGTTCTTTACTTCCAAACGACAACAATTTTTTAAATATGGTTGAATCAATTTCTAGGAATCTGTGTGATAAATTACATCAACAGAGGCTGGCTCAGATAAATTCTCTATCATAATATAAACATCCATTAATCATCATATGGAATTGAGCTTTATTTCAATCCTTTTCAGAGCACAAAATAGTGGCGTACATAAATAACAGTTAGAAGTGAGAAGTACATGGAGGACAGTTGTGATATAGATGTACTTAGGAATACGTTGTTGGTTACAATAATAGACGTAATATACAGACGAAATATACAGACAATTGCTGTATCAAAGTGGTAGCTGATGTTCTAAATATAGAGACATGCAGATATTTAATAGTGTCAGACCACGGTTTTACTAATTTCATAAAGTGAATCAGTGTCATTTTAGATTTTAGACTATTTTTTAACGAAGTATCAAAGTGAATAACTTTTAATACCGTCCGTGTAATATAAGCCCATCGTCTTTTTAATATATGCAATTGCGTTTTTTTTTCTGTGATTTAACAAAGTGATTTTAGCGTCCGTGTAACATAAGCCCACTGTGATAATCAAAAACATTTGATGTGCTCCTAACCACAGGAAGTTACTGAAAGAAGAAGAAGAAGAAGTTCAAAGAGCACAAACCGAAACTATACCGACTACGTCGGAAAAATGGCATTGTATACATCTTACATGCATTATATTGTATGTATGTATGTCATGTATATGTTTTAAATGTTGGAAATAAAATAAATCAAAATTAAAAAAAAACAAAAAACGCAAGTCCAGATTAAGTTCTTCTCTATCAAT
>CM034358.1:57068069-57244999 GCA_019925275.1 Mytilus edulis
TCAAACTCAAAGATCGATAATAAACTGACAACGCCTTAGATAAAATAGAAAATGACAAACAGACAAAAAAATAGTACACAAGACCCAACACACAATTAAAGACTAAGCGACACGACCCTCAACGAAAACTGGGGCTGATCGCAGCTGCTCCGGAAGGGAAAGCAGGTTGTGCTCCACATATTGAACCCATCGTGTTGTTCATAAATACCAAGGATGTAAAAAATTGGAGAGTCCATACATATGATTTAAATTACCAAATCTAAAAATAAAGGAATTGGCAACTAAAGCTGTAGCTAAATTTTATCTTGTGCTCTTATGATGCAAGCATTGAATATAGCATGTCTGTTGATTAACATCCTTCACTATATTCATCAATATTAGTCTGCCGCACATTAGTTAGATATTTGTATTTAGTAAGTCATATACCTTCTCTCATAAGGTCCTTAGGTCCTTAAACACAAATATAAGCAATTGAATTGACATTCTGTCCCATTTAAATTTTGTATTGTTATACGATATCTGTTGAATTTGTTTTTTTTACAGCCTTGCCATCGAATTTGACGTTTGCTAATGCAACAAAGGAGAAGATATTACACGGAAAAGAAAACACTACATTGCATATATTATGCAGTGTTCAAGATGGAATACCGGATTCATTATCAATCATACGAAACAACAAAACTGTAAAAAGTGACGAAGACAGCAGTCTTGAGTATATTTTGTTACCAACACGACTTGACCATGGATTGAAATATACGTGCGAGGCATGGAGTTCATTGTTAAAACAACCATTGAAAGAGATAATTCATCTTGATATCAAATGTAAGAAATGTATAAAAAAAGAGGGACGAAAGATACCAAAGGGACAGTCAAACTCATAAATCTAAAACAAACTGACAACGCCATGGCTAAAAATAAAAAAGACAAACAGAAAAACAATAGTACACACGACACAACATAGAAAACTAAAGAATAAACAACACGAACCCCACCAAAAACTAGGGGTGATCTCAGGTGCTCCGGAAGGGTAAGCAGATCCTGCTCCACATGTGGCACCCGTCGTGTTGCTTAAGTGATTACAAATCCGGTAAATAGTCTAATTCGGTAGGTCATATTCAGGAAAGGGAAAGGGATTGTAGTTACGACGTAAGGAACATGTCCGATATCATTTGTGAAACGGTTATTCCATAACGGTCAACCAACTCGTGATGGCGTCCGTAAAATTTACGAAGGGATGATTTCAACTTCACCATTTGGAACTCTTGGTTTAATAGCTTCCTTGTGAGCAGCAAACCTCTATCAAGAAAATCATGATAGGAAATGCAAGCACGGGAATATCGTATCAATATATTGTATGTTTTTTTTTAGTTAAATGCTGATTAACTTATAAACTGCTTGCATGCTTAATGCGACATTCTCGGTTTCAGCAACATATTTTGAATACAATAGATTCTAAGTTATGTTGCCAAGTTCTTCATTTTATGAACACGTTAATGCTAATCTTTGAATTACCGATATACTGTTCGATATGAGATCGAAGTATAATTTATTATTTTTGAAGTCAATATTTAGAGCAGAATCTGCTTACCCGTCCCTCTTTTTGCTATGTAGTCCTTAATTGATGGGTTTAAAGGTGATATTCTCCTGGTATCGTCCGTCTCTGTGTTATTTACCCTATTTCAAAATAAAGATTTTCAGTGCTATTTTATTCGATTTTAGCATGTTTTATACAAACTCTGTTTTATTAGCAATTTTATATACATAACTTACAGTTTACGCGCTTCACATATTCCATTTTTTTTCATTTAAGGAATACAATTGGGTAGATGATATGTTATTTTCGAGAATAACCTTTTAATAAAATTTTATCAGTACACTCAAACTATACAGATAATGTTAAACCTAAACAACATTTTTTCTGCGTCAACAGTTACGAAAAAACAAGCTGCGAATTTTTTTTCTGATCGAAAGAAAAATCTTTTAGCGTCCTAAACATTTTTCTCTCATTCCTTATAGATATTTTAGACACAATTTCTATATCTACCCTCATCAGGAATGCTCAACTCTAAATATTTGAATGTATTCCTAGAAACGCTAGAAACTAGAATCAGTATATGATTTTCGACATTGCGTTTGAAATTTTGTTTTGTTTGGGAAATGATAGGGCAAATACTTGAAGTATGATGTTATTGATAGAAAAAAGGAATAATAGAGAACGCAGAACTTTGAATGGATATAACATGTATAATAATTTTCACTATTTCTTAATCCGTTATATATACGATTGTTTGGTAAGTCGCAAAACAGTAAAGTAATAGAAGTAAATTGGTGAATTGAGCACTTTTACAAAATACGTTATCACAATGATGTAATCTAAAATTCGATACAAGGCATATAGAAAATTTAAAAAGCTATTCATGATACCTTAAAAAAAATATGAAAACATGACAATATCTAAACTCATGTAAAATTTTGGTATATGGTTGTTGTTTTGATTAGATAGACCAGTGGTATCAAGCACTCATGATGGGATTCAAGAAATTAAGAAAGGCACGTCGCACACATTATGTTGTTATGTCGATAGCAATCCAATACCAACATCAACCAGATGGATGAATGGGAGTCAGGAAATATTGGTTACACATTATGCAACAGAAACATGCTTCATATTCGGAAATGTCAGCCAATTCGACCAAGGAAACTACACGTGCATAGCCTACAATATAGTTGGCAATGGTTCAGTTACCATTGTTATACAAGTAACCTGTAAGTTATTAACAATTTATTCAGAAATTAATTGTAAAGTGCTGTAAGATTGATTGATGTTTGCTTTGCAAAAAGGCTTTATCGCGGCGAGAGCTAATTCAAATATTTTTACACTAAATAAAGTGTTCTTAGAAGCATGAATCTAACATTAATATATATAAAAAAATGTAACACAATTCTTCGATCAACAAAAAAGGTTTGTGGTTACTCTTTTGTGTCTTCTCTCTGTTTCGAGTTAGATCTTTGATTTCAAATATATTTTGATCGAAAATCAATGATGACACATGTTTAGCCGAAATGCGCAGAAACATATGTTCCGTTTATATGTCTTTATAAGTATTTCAAAAGGTGGAAAGTAGTAAAATTTCAGATGAGAATACTATTGTTTCCACGTTAGAATTGGTTCTGTCTGCGGATTATAAGTTATAAATGCATTGAAAAAAATAGAAGTTAGGATAACTCGTAAATATATATTAGAACTGTGTGCAGAGCTGTCTAAAGTTAAAGTTTCATGTTATAATCTGGTGAAAATGTGCCTATGCATCTTTGGTTATGTGATGTTGGCTTACATAATAATAAGAAATAGTTGATCAATTCAACATGACTAGTAATTAAATTATACATCATTAATTAAATATATGTTTTTTAATGTGTGTTCAATAGATGAAACTTTTTCACAGAGCCAAAACAAAGTTCAAACCCTCACTTTTTCTTCCTTACAAATTCAAGAATATGGCAATAAGTAAAATCACAAAAATACTGAACTCAGAGGAAAATCTAATCGAAAGTCCATAATCACATGGCAAAATGAAATAACACAACACATAAAAAACGAATGGACAAGAACTGTCATGTTCCTGACTTGGTACAGGCATTTTCAAATGGAAAAAATGGTGAATTAAACCTGGTTTTATATCGCTAAACCTCCCACTTTGATGACAGTCTTATCAAATTCCGTTATATTTACAATGATGCGTGAGCTAAACAGACACAAATGTTATCAAAACGTCTATATCTTTGTATGTTGACATCTGTATTTGTTGCATTTCTGGATTGATGTTGTTCCATTGTTTTCCACATATAGTTTATGTGTTTCCCTTGGTTTTATAACGCGGAATTGTTTTCTCAATCTATTTATGACGTTTGAATAGCGGTATACATACTGTTGCATTTATTTAACAATTAATATAAGTGCTCATTCCGTACATTTTACATGTAGCTTATTAAACTGAACTTTAAGTGAAGTAAGTTTTAAAATTTGCAATATGTATTATCTATTTCAGCTAATACTTCATCAGTTAAGAAATCACTATTATTATCAGGCATCATTATTCTAGTATCAATGATAACTATTGCAGTCATAACACCAGGGATTGCATTAATTGTCCGTAAGTACACAGTGTTAATGTAATGACAATGACTTGGAATATCTAACCAAAGCAATTGAACTTTAATATCAACATCATAGTTTATGTCCCAAATCCAATTTCTTTCTTTCTTTCTTTCTTTCTGTATAGGCGACAATACTAACATTTTGTAAATGACTTCTTTCACTATAATTTAAAAAATATGTCCGATGACCCGGCCAACCATTCAAGATGTTAGTTAGGTCGAAATCTATTTGCCTTGAAATTTTCAGACTAATCAGACAACCCGTTGTTAGATTGCTACCTCTGAATTGGTAATTTTAAGAAAATTCTGCAGCTTTTGTTTTTTGAATATTATTATCGATAGAGATAATCTATAAACAGCAATAATGTACAGCAAAGTAAGACCAACAAAAAAGTCAACATGACTTAAACGGTCCATTGATCCTTTAAAGAGGTATTGCCCTTTAGAGTCAATTTTTAACAACTTTCATAACTTTTGTAAATTTTTACCAAATATTTTCCTTTGGAAATAACAACTTGCCCAAGTTTATTATAGATAGAGATCTAAAAACATATCACCATCACCAAACACAATTTTGTCATGAATCCATCTGTGACCTTTGTTTAATTTTCACATAGACCAAGGTGCGACACAGGCTCTTCATAGCCTATAGTTTAATCAAAATCTTGATAAGACAGTATATATGATAGTTAGAATCTGTTCTTTATTATTCTGTTTTTGAAATTGGAGTCATATGATAGCATGATCATCTTTAAACAGAGATTGTTTATGATATCCATGGCCACCGTCAATTTATATCAAATTGATGAAAATGGGGAAATCTTCAGGGATAATAAGCTAATGTTCCCCTTTGTTTGATATACTTGTATTCACACCGCAGTTATTCATAAAAACATATAAAACAAGATTATGTCCATAGTACACTTGCCCAAAAAACTTTAACCTGAAGCGGGACGAATAGACGGACGAACGAACGTACAGACGGACGAACGAACGGACCCACAGACCAGAAAACATAATGCCCTTTACTATCGTAGGTGGGGCAAAAATATGTTATACCTAAATATATATTCATTGTGCTCCAAGGTAAACATTTTCACCTGCGTTAGTTACAAAGGAGTCCGTCCTAAGTACGGGAAAATGTATTACTACTTATTTCCTTAACATTTTCATTAGTATTGAACTGATAACTGTATAATATGTATAATATATAGAGACTATTATATGGCTTTTGCAATATCACATACTTTTCTTTCCAACCGAACAAAGCTCTCTGAATAATATTGGTCGAGGGTTGATAGGGTGTGTCATATTGAAAAAAATATATCATATACACTTTATTATATATATACCTCATGTAGATGTTTTTTTTTTTTTTTTTTATGTCACATGAAGTCATACAGATATTGTATTTACTTCTCAGTATATAATAAATATTCAAGGTCGAAAATTACAGTAAGTATGATCGATGTTTATTTGAATACGACTGTTATCATTTATCATCTAATACGAAACGTTGAATGATAAAGATGGTATGCAATTTTTTCTCCTCATCAATTGCAGATTTCATGAAACAGATGCACAAGAAAAGGTAAGGTTTTCTTTCGTAAAACAAAATAAAAAAAAGAGTTATTTACAGATCAAAAGAGATAACCTTAGTTTTCATGTTTTCTCTCTAAATTCTAGGACTATAAGAGACGTCGGTTTTAGACAGTAATATATTTTTTGTCAGCCAAATTTTTCTTTAAGACTGATGACGTGAAAAGGAAATACTCCAAGGATTCTTATTCATTTGCAAAATATCTTACACAAGGTTTGCGATAAAGGTGATTTATTCAGAAACCATAAAAACATAATACAATTGAATGTTATGACCAATTAGGTAATACACCAAAACTGAATAAATGACAATAATTTGCAAAAGTGGGGAATAAATACCGTCAGCCTCAACAACTAAATTGCAAAATATATAAATAAACAAATATTGTACAATAAAAGATTGCAATCATATGAAATTCAAAATGTTTAATTTAAAAAATATAACCTATAAATATAAATCTGTTAAAGAATCAAGGGAGTAGGTGGGTGGGAAATTAGAAATCTTCACTTTTCTTGAGAAAACTAAAATGCGCTAGCATTCAGTGCAATTGCGAGAATGCTTGCTAATGTAAACACATGTGAAGAGATAACATGCGCCTAATCCTCATTGGTCAATTAAATATCATTAAACAATCATATTAGTAATTAATCTTGACCCTGATCGTGAGATGACCCCACTGATCTTTGCCTGTAATAAAAAAATTACAGACAACCCCATGCAAATGAGTAGGTTCAGTAAGACCCCTTTTTGGCCCCAAAATATAGCAGTTTTACAAAATTGTGAAATTGTAATATTTTAGTTATTTATTGGAAAGTAGAATGCTTCTGCTACATAAATATAAGCTGTTTTTGACAATACAATGTATATATATCGGGTATTGGCATCATTAAGTCATGCTAAATTACTGAAATCTTCACAATTTTAGCATTTTAGTTAAATTTTAGACGGTTTCCGTCTTAAACGAAAGTGGCCACATTCGTGTTCATTCATAATATTGAAACGTAAGTTGTATTGAATGATAATACATAACATATATAAAGGTTGAGGATGAACACGGATGCGGCCACTTTCATTTTTGACAAAAACCATCTGAAAAGTGACGTTTTTTGGCATATTTGATAGATTTTTCATATTTAAGCTTGAATTGGAGCGTTTTTAATGACTCAGTCAGTTAAAATCTTTCACAAAAAGTAATCAAATCAATTGAATAAGACAGTTAAGTGTTTAAAAAGTGTACAAAATCTTTCGTTACATGAACCTGAAATTTGGGGCCAAAATCGGCTCTTACCGGACCTACTCCTTTACAGTTTCAAATTACTCTTGATAAAAATAATTTTCTGACAAAAAGGTTTTTATGTACCATAAAATGATTATTTGGCGGATCCTTTTAGTCGTAAAACTTGTTGTGTATTTCAGCTGTGCACATAGAACATAAATAGTAACTTGGTTAAAAAGACATTATCGGCAATGCATTTGCTTTATTCTTTTAGTAATCCTTTGTTTTTAATGTCATGCTTTATCATTTAGAATAGTTTATAACCTATTGCAATTTGAAATTTGAAAACGTACTTTATGCAAGCTAAAATAAAGTGAACTATTTTGTGATTTGCTTATTTGAGATTATATAGTACGGTGGACATAAAACTACTGACAAAGATAGTCTTTCAGGTTTTTTTTCAAGAACTATGCTTGGCTCAATCACATTTTAATTTCATAATGTATGCAATTATTTTAGGACGGTACCTCCAAATGATGTCCAAAAACCTGAGGGATCTGAGGAGGAAAGTGCTGATTATACAGAGATAGCTGAAGGTTATAACCTACATACCACATCGCAAGGTATACAATGTAAAACAATCACCTTAGAAATGAAAATATTCAAATTTGATTTTTCTATCTATAAAAGGTATCAATTCCGAAACATAGGCCGTTCAAAAGTGGTAAATCAGTCCTGTTTTAATTAGATGTGATGCTAAAATAATTTCATCATCACTTTTCCATACTTATTGTTGTGAAGTATTTGTGTATGTGCAAAGAATCGTGAACTGCAACTCTCTTGGTAACTTTTACTTTGGCCTTCTTGGTTACATTATTTAAATCCTTAATACTTGTAAAGCTCTAAAGTATTTTGCCAATTCTTCCGCTTAAGTTCTAAAAAGTACCTTTAGAAGGTAATTAAAAAACTATTTTCGAGCATATTATTTTAGAAGCAATTGTGCACGGCTCAGGTGACTTTTTTCGGTTTAAGTTTGTTTTGTTAGAGTGTATTAATTGGTAACATCAATAATGTTTGATGTGTTTGACAAAAATCCAAATTGTTTAAGAAAAAAAAACGTTATGCTCCATGACATTACCCTAAGATTGTAACATTGATAACACAAAATCTTTGATCTTAATCGCCTCTTGAAAACACTTTGATCTTTTGATAAAACAGCATTTTTTTTATCTCAAGCTTATCAGATAAAGAAAATTATCGTGCACCCTATTATATTAAATTGACCCAAAGCACTCATATTGTCAGAAGGTAAAGTTGGTTACACATGTTATTCGTATTAATTCAACAACTTATGCATGTTAGTAATTGAAAAACAACTTAGTCACCACTACTCCCAGAATATGCAAACATGCTTTTAATCACTTTAAAAATAGATGTTTGTGATTTCTTGATCTGTTAAATAAGCTTTAGAATATATTGTTAAGAGTTTTATATTTAAATTGTTTACAAAAACACACATGAATGACAGTATTCAATAATTGATAAATAACCCTAATCAAATTATTATAAACATGTAAATATTTCTGTAGAAGTGAAAAACATGTACATCTGTAACTATTAAACTGTTTATTTTATACATTTTCTTATTTCAGAAAATGATAACCCGGTTATATCAGCAGTCACACGAATTGGTGTTAGAAATAAAGTTGCAGCCATAGTGTCCGTAGAACATGCATCCACATCCTTGGACAATGGCAGTTATGTGTCAGAAAATGTTGACGATGATTATGAGCATCCTTACAATACACTGATTGCTGATAATCGAGATAATTGTGACAATGCCTATGTCACTCTCAAAGGGAACTCAAACTATGAAAATTCACATTCTTTAGAGAATATTGCAGGTGGACGTTTCGTTGACAAGAATAGTCAAAAAATAAGCAAAATATAAACTTTTTTTAAAAATCGAATGAAGGTCAGGTAAAACTAAATCTGAAATACAGTATGAGCGATCCCTGCTTTACATGCGTTACATTTCATCTTCAATTATTCACATGCATGAGGCTAAAAGAAGCCAGTATTTTCTTTCAACTATGAGTTTCGCTATTACAAAGAAGTTGACCGATTGAATTATCAAAAGTTTGATGACTATTTTGAACGCATCTATCCCATTCAAATTGAAGTTAAGAGTTAAACTTAAACAGTTAATACTGTCTCATATCTTGTAATTGATAACAAGACAGGTTGAAATAAAATCATTAAGACAAAAGGGATGATTTTAGCTTCACATTTCTATGAATTGTGAACTTTCCATTTCCATGTATAAACATTGAAACAGCGCCTGTATATGTAGTTCTGAAATCTCAGCTGATACGATATTCCAGAGCTTGATTGTACAAAAGCTATTAAACCAATAATTTTAAGTAGTGAAATAAAAAGCATTCCTTCGACAATTTTACGGACGCCATTACGAGTTATTTGCCCGCAATGCAATATATGTTTCAGAGATAACGATATATTGTTGAGTCTAATTGTCATTACCACAATCCCGTGCCCTTCATCGAATTTGTCCTTCCGAATTAAACTATAAACACTAATTGTTCACTTACATGAGTAACAAGATGGTTGCCACAATTCGAGCAAGATCTGCTTAACCTTATGTATACCTATTCTTAACTGACATTATCGTTTTTTTGTTGGTTCGTTTTGCTCAGCCTTTCCTTGCTGTGTTGTGTTTTGTGTACAGTTGTTCGTTTTTTGTCATATGTTGCTTAAGACAATGACATTGACAGTATCTTATATATCTCTATTATCTATAAAACACTGAATGACCTACTTGCAATTATAAATGCAGAGCAGATCAATGTATTTTTTTATTGATCCTTGATTTTGCTTTTGCCATTTAGCAAGGGAATAGTATTTGGATATTTTCCTCAGCGTTTAATATTTTTGTTATTTTACTTTTCATTCAATTGTGATAAAGACATACATAACATTGTGTGAGTGTGCATACGATTTTTTCAAATACTGATCATCATGGATAATACACCTTATTAATATTCCCGGCTGACCCGAGAATCTGTCCCTCTTGAACTATTGACGTCATACAACAATCACTTTTCCATTGTGGCGTCAGATATGTTGTATTATGATGTCAAAATTTTACGGGAACCTGTGTGATGTCCAGTTATGGTGGACAAATAACGAAAAGGTGTATTGTTAAGGTGTATCTTTTAGTATAAAATAAAATATAACACAGCAAAGTATTGCATTATTTATAAACATGTTTTCATAGTTTTTAGAAATTATATTCCTTTATAAATAAAAATTCTAAAAGATTTCAACTTTCTGAATAAAAATTTCAGTCAATATTTAGTATACAGATAATTAAAAAATTTGAATCCAGATGTCTCAGTATTGGTCGTTCCACTTCACAAATTTAAGCTTTCCATTTGGTTCTAACATGCTATGGTCTATATTTGACTGCTAAAATTAGATGCAGGATACTGATTACATGCAGGAAACCCCAAAATGATAAACATCACGGTTTGTTCTAACATCAAGTATTGTTATGAATCATGAATGGACATCATTTCCTGTCCAAGCATCAAAATATTCCAACGAAGAAATGTTTCCATTATCTGCCCTTTATTTAGAACTTGTATTAGGTTACAATTATATATTTACGAATTAGTTTGGAATGTATTAACTTATCCAAAGGTAAGTTATTGAATTAGATTTGCATTTTACAGGCCATAAACAGCATACTTGCAGAAAAACTGATTGACAGTTGTTTTTCGCTTGTTTCGTTGATTGATTTTATCAGTTTTTATGGACTCCCCTTTTTTTTTTTAATAAATATTGGAGCTTAATATATATCTATGCATTGCTTTAATACATCAGTTTACAAATATTCTAAAAGTTTTAATTACGTCTAGACTTTCATAACTATTGTTTGTTTATTACAGTGATATGGGCAATCGTAGATACCCAAATCACTCTATGCCCGTGGTTCTGCAAATTTTCAATCTCTTTATTTTTTAAACTTGAAGCTGTGAATTGATTATTTGTCTGTATAAAACTGAACCAATTCTTAACAGCAGGAATAATTACTAATGTGTTTTAGTACGTTGATTTGGTTTCTGATGTAAATAGTTTTCAGAAAAATGATATGATAGTGGAAAAATTTATTAAAATGAAGAAATACTGGACACAATAATCTAGATATATCCGCAATAGACATATTGTCCCTTAAAGTAGATGTGTATGAACGTTTGAAGTACTTTGATAATATAATAAAATAAAGAATTGAAAGAATGAAATAAGATAAATATAGCATGCTTTTTTTCGATGAGTTCATAATTTATTTGCGTTCAATGTTGGAAAGGCATGTTATATTGCTTTTAATATATTTTCATTTGAATAGATAAGCTACATGACCCGAAAATAATTCAATTGAAAGCACTCGAAATATTTGTAATTGAAATGGAATTAACTATTTCCTGAAGAATATTTAATAATCGCGATTAGAAAACTCTGATAAGCAGCATTTGTTTTTGTCGACGGTAGATACATTTCAATCATTTTAATTTCATGAGAATTCCACCTCAACCGAGCTCATACGGGAAACTCACGTGAAATTAGGTCATGTGAATTAAACGTGAAAAGCAAATTAATCTTATCCCGAAAAATTTACATAAATTTAAAAAATAAAGTCTTACAAAATATCATTAAAATTCTAAACTTTAAATAAAACCATGAAAAATATCATTTTTTTGGTCAAATGTATGTAAAAAATGTATCCTGAATTTTACGTGAATTTCAATTCAATTGGTATTCAAATGGGTTTGTAGGCGTAAATCTTATTGTTTTTTGTTGTATTCGTGTGTAATGGTAAAAATAATTAAATATTTTGGTACTTTTGGCCCTCAATGCTGTTCTACTTTGTACTTGTTCAGGCTTCCAAACTTTTTTATCTGAGCGTCGCTGGTCAGTCTTGTGAAGCCGAAACGCGCGTCTGGCGTATCAAATTATAAACCTGGTACCTTTTGATAGCTATTATTTGTGGATTTCTCTGTCCTATATGCCATTTATTTGTAATGTAGTCCTGTCATGTAATGTTGTCCTTTTAATGTTATATTTAACATTGCCATAAACATGATAAACACGTTAGGTTTGGCTAGACACAAAACCAGGTTCAACCCACCATATGTTTCTTAAAATGTCCTGTACCAAGTCAGTAAAATGGCATTGTTATATTATAGTTTGTTTTTATATGTGTGTTACATTTTAGTGTTGTGTTTATGTTATGTCGAAGTTCTCCTCTTATATTTGATGTGTTTCCCTCAGTTTTAGCTTGTAACCCGGATTTGTATTTTTTTAAATCGATTTATGAATTTCAAACAGTGGTATACTACTGTTGCCTTTATTTATTATGTTGAAGCGTGTTTGTAGTGACTCATACGTAAACATTATAATGTTAATTTCATTTGAGATTCATGCGAAATTCTCATGAGCAAATTCTGCCTGTGTATTTCAAAGACAATTAAAATCCTCTCTATTTTGTATCTGGTTGATCACCAAAAATACTGACCAACACATTATAAAGCATTTTATAAATACATATAGCTTTAAAATATATTTAGGTATTCAAGTTTGCATTTAAAATATTATCAACAGTAATTAAAAAAATAATCAGTAGTTTTTGTATAGTAGTATAGTTCATTGAGCAAGGGAACTAAACAGAGAGTCACCCTCGAACCAATAAGTTGCAAGTGTTCTTAGCGTGCAACGAGTGTGTCAACTCTCTTTAAAAGAGGCATCGAATTTATCTTCCCCATTCTTAGTAACGGAAGTGAGTGCACATTTATAGATTCCACACTGCCAAATAAACGCCTCAATTCATTTCGGGTGTAACAGCCGGTTGAATGATGTAAACATGTAAACATTTCGCTCTTTGCAAAATAATGACCATATTCATAGTCTACTCAGTACAATGGTAGCTGTTTTAAGAGATCAGACGCGATATTGTTTAAACCTGAATTACCTACTTATATTCTTTATTTTAATGAAAATGCATACCATGGACTTCAAGTTTATTTTAACATAAATTTGACCCAATTAACAAAAATTACTTGATGCAAAGGGGAAAATAAAAAATAATTCGGATTTGACGCTGCAACTATCTTGTGTCCGAAAAAAAGCAAGTTAGGTTTATGGTTCTATGGTTGGTCGTAAGGTACAAATAACCAGACAGTTAAAACCGAAAATACCAATGAATGTAGTATGGACACCTCGACAAGTAAAACTCAAAAGTAAAAGGCAAGGTCACTATGTCATTCCTTAACAAGAACATTTAGTGATAATGAAAACAACGATTATGATGTAAATGTCTCTGCTGTGTCGTAGTTCTCTTATATTTGATACATTTCCCTCAGTTTTAGTGTGTAACCCGGATTTGTTTTTTTCTCTATCGATTTATGAACTTGATCAGCGGTATACTACTGTTGCCTTTATTTAAAATATCAAGCTTTAACTAATTGTGTTTTAATTGAACATATAAAACCGGGTTTTAATTAAAGAGAGGAATTTGTATAAGTGGATTGTCACTTGTTTTCCAAACCATGTATTGTATTAACGTACGTATTTATTTATGTGTTTCTAAATAAAATATTGTTTACACTAGCAACCCAATCGACAAGCAAAATACAAAGTTCTCAGTGTTACAATGTATGGCGTTAATCTAAATTCAAAATGATATCACAAATCATTTTTACACGCAAATATTTTAATAATGACAGTTTGCAGGCAAGGTGAACATATTTGTAGTAATTTGAAGGATGATTTTTTTTTTTCTGAATTTGAAACTAACACTTGAATATATGTTGATAAAAATGGAACTAGGGTTACAGATACAAAAAAATCCAAACCCGGGAAATATGTAGCTTTGAAGTCTTATTTACTAGAATTTGTAAGAAATGAAGATTAAGCATTCTCTGATTTTCGTGCAATTTTCACATTTCTCGATCGACGTGAGAAAATGATATCTTGTCTCTAGAAAACTTTATTCTCAGCAACTAACTGGTCCAAACTCAATTATGACGTAAAAGTGTTTTTGATTTCTACTGAATACTATATTGCTGTGTCATGAAAAAGTCGGCCATGCCAGATGACGACACATATAAAGAACACAACTTTCTTCACATCTTTGAAAAGGAAGGATAAAAGAGGGACGAAAGATACCAAAGGGACAGTCAAACTCATAAATCTAAAGCAAACTGACAACGCCATGGCTAAAAATGAAAAAGACAAACAAACAACAGCACACAAGACACAACATTGAAAACTAAAGAATAAACAACACGAACGATAAAATTTGTTAAGATATTGCCTATAAATCATTATAAAAACACATATAACCACAATATCTTGTGTATTACGATATTTATCCTCTGTACACAGTTAAGGTGGTGCCTAACACTACAGGGATATAACTCTGTAAAATCAAATTGATGTTTTAATGACGTTGTGTTGTTAAGGGAATATTAAACTTCTTAATGATCAAAATTAGCGTTTGTCAAACTGCTATATAAACTGCTGATAAAATGGTTGGTTCAAGTTTTTTTTAAATTTTCATATTTTGTCAAAGGGTAAAATAAAATACTTTGTCAAAATTTATGAAAATTAAACGAGCGAAATTAATTTTAGTCCAGGCGTTGGGTACCACCTTAAATTGAATATTCAAAAAGCTGAACAAGCATCACATTCAAATTTAAGAATATAAATGTCTTGAGTGGAGAAAAGTCATCACACGATTGATACAGTGGTGGAATCTATAGATATTACATGTTTGTCCTGTTTATAATTGTACGAATACATTTTCCGTTTCCTTGCAGAATGAAGACAGCTTGTCCATTCAGAAGTTGGATGATTTTTGAAGCTTTGTTGTACTTAGCAGGTAACATTTTCATATTTAATTTATAACTCTTTTGGGTCTTTACCGTCTCGAGTCTGTCATATATTATACCATGGAGGACCTCATCACATTAAAAAACTGTTTACAAAATTCGCATAATACATTTAAATGTTTTGTAATTGTACTTTTACTTATTTTAGAGTGTATGCTTGGTTAAGAATCTTTTGTTAAAAATTAGGTATACAGAAACTGATGAAATGAAAAAAACTGTATTCCTTTGACATCCTTTAAAAAATTGTATTTCAGAAGCATCCAAGGTTAGACATATTTACTATTCGGAAGGTTCGACAGTTTTACTCAAGTGTTTATCACATTTTGAATGGCAGGAATGGTTTGGACCAGGTCACACTAACATCTCTCATAAAAAAACGGTAGTGGATATGTAAGGACATATAAAAACGTGGAATGTTACACGATATACAGACTGGGACTTAGTTTTTCATACTCTTCCTCATAGAAATAGGTTACAAGTCATTTTAACAGATCAAACTGACGTATATGATCTTCAGATTATTAACTCTTCAATTTCGGACGAAGGGCTTTACTACTGCCATTACGATGTTTATGGGAAACACCATGTATGGTATATATTAAAAATGATATGTAAGTAAACAAACCAGGATTCCGAAGTAATCAGTTAAAATTAGAATAATGATTTTTTTGCTAATTTGAATTTGATTTGTATATTTGAATCATGTTGATACTGAATAATTAATGAGACATTGAAAATATGAATCAACGAGAAATGCTTCTATCAAATGGCTTGATTTCACCAATTATTTTCTGAATTTGGACAATTGTTGTTGTATCAAGCATATCCACATGCCTTCTCATGTATGAATGCGTTCTTAGCATTAACATTTATTTGTTTTGAAGTTTTAACCAACCGCAATGTGACAACCGAATTTCTGAATACTTAAATTTCGTAACTGTCGATACCACTGATAGAGGCATGTTCAACTAAATAAGGATACTAGTATACAGTAGTTGAAATATCTGTGCACATAGCTTCGATAAGTTGTTTCGATATTGGTTTTGAATATGATACATTTGGTCGCAATGGTGTAAAACTTTAAATCAATAACTATGTTTCCGAACAAAATGATTGGTTAAACCTTTTAATATATATTACTAGACCAACCACCCTCTGCTATGACTTTTTGACTTAATAGGGAAACCTTACATCATTGTTTTAATAATTTATGAATCTTTAATAATAGAAAGGTATGCATATCTGTATAAAACATTAAAACCAAAAATGAAATAACAGTATTCTGTTAACTCACTCACCAATACACACATTGTAGACGCAACTAGAATAGGCTATATATACTATCCAGAAGGTTCAACAGTGTTACACAAAAGAGAAACATATTTCGCCTTCTCTGCCTTATTACAATAGGTTAACAGTCATTAGAAGATTACAATCAGGAGATAATAGATTTCAAATCAGTAATGCATCAGTTTGGGATGAAGGTCTTTACTTTTGCCAGGATTCTGAGATGCAAGCTGGTTCCGATTATTATATTCTGCAACTGATAAGTAAGTAAACAAATAAGGCAGAAAGAATTAGCTAAAACAAGAATAAAAGTTTCGAAAAGACCAATTTATATTAAATCTTTCATGTTTGAATCGAATACTGTGAAACTAAATCATTTAAAACAAAATGTAAAAGTTGACCTTTTCGAAATGGCAGGAATTTGTGTTAAGAATAAGTTTCACAGTTTTTTGTATCAAGAAAACGAATGTATCTCTTAAAGTAAACAAAATGGCTTTTCTCAACATGGTCAATGCTTGGTTTTGTGCTTTATTAATAAGTGTTAAAGATCAAGACAGCTGAAAACGATTAAAATTTTTTAAGGCATACTTTAATTATGTGGCAATGAGTTTTTCGACACTGACTTATATTGCACAATATTGACAACATTGCCATTAAAGCGGGAGATTTGGCATGCCACAAAACCGGGTTCAACCCACCATTTTTTTCCTTAAACGTTGTGTAGTTTGTTTTTCTCTTTTATTTGAGCATGAATTCATATTACTATATGACGTGTCACGGTTTTTTTCTATCCCAAATTCATGAATTTGGTTGTGATGTTATATTTGTTATTCTCATCGGATTTTGTCTAATGCAAAGTCCGTTTCTGTGTGTGTTACATTTTAATGTTGTGTCGTTGTTATCCTGTTATATTTAATGCGTTTCCCTCAGTTAAAGTTTGTTACCCCGATTTTATTTTTTGTCCATCGATTTACGAGTTTTGAACAGCGGTATACTACTTTTGCCTTTATTTGTCCAATAATGAATTTTCAAAGCTTATACGAAAGTTTTTATCAAGAAAGTACGTATTTGGTTATCTGATATAAGATGAAGTGCTTATGTAACCCTAATTTTATTGTACAAATGCGAAGTCTGATTTACAATACATATAATAATGTTAAAGCGTTTTGTACTATTTGGTGATTGTTTTCCTTTTCAACTAGATAGAACAACAGTTTCAAGCATGCATGATATGATTGAAGAAATAATTGAAGGTCAAACAAAGAAACTTTGTTGTTATCTTGATAGCAACCACACACTTACATCATTTAAATGGTTGAAAGGAAATGAAACAGTGTTGGTTTTACCGAATGTTGATGAAAGTTGTTACATCATCACCAGCGTCACTCGATACGATCAAGACAACTACAAATGTATAGCGGAGAATATCATTGAAAGTGGTTCAGTAACTGTTATTCTCAAAGTAAAATGTAAGTTATTGAGTTCCAAAACATATAAATGAATTAAAATAAAAAAACGTACAAGACTAATAAAGGCCAGAGTTGACATTACTTCAATATGTATACATAAATGGGTAAACTCTGATATTTTGTTATGTTGTTGATGATTGGGAGTTTTAATTTAAAAACAAATTATGGTATGTTTTTGTGGTTCTATAGAGTTAGTTTCTTTTTTCATTTTGAAGGTTAAAAGGGATTTTTAATTGTTTATGTAGATTAATTGGTATGACTTAATTTCTGTTACTTTTTTTTAACTCTTGTATCATGTTTATCGAGATATATTTGTAATACACCTGATCGTTTTTAATCCAATTTGGTGAAGTGCTAAAAGTACGAAACTTTTTCATCCAGTTGAAGCTTTATGAGGGCAAACAAGTTCAAAAGAGACATTTTAAAGATACATTAACACTCCAAACAAAGTATTTTAATGATTAAGTTTGTGTTTAAAAAAAAAATCATGATTAATTAAAGTATAAAAAATATTTCGAAGTCATAGCTTTTTCATTCATCAAATCGTTACTGACGACCTTTGATGATGCTTAACTTGATCCGAACAGGAAATTGACTAAGTGACTTTTTTTTTTATATCTGATTTGAACTTAATAGCGACCGGTTGATTCTAATATTAAACATATAATAATAAAGTTAGATTGCAACATATCAAAATTGATACTACTGGAAATATTGTGACTTTTCAGTATGACGTTAAATTATCATCTCAACGCAATAGTATTTATTAAAACCATGCAAGTAGGATGGTCAAAATAATTTGCGTTAAATACGTAATAGAAGGATTATAACATTTCCATGAAAATTGTGAGCTCTTTGACGATGCAATGTGGTAATATGAGAGTCAACGACCAATACAGTACGACTTAGGACAGGCTATTATCAATAATCAATGTATATAAAAAACTTTAAATGGTATGTTTATTTTAAGACCCCTTCCTATCAATTTTGGTACATCTATATGCTTCAAATAGTTAAACCAGAGGTTTCTATCAAGAAGGATTTGATAGAAAATGCAACAGAAGGTGACACGAAGAGACTTTGTTGTTGTATTGAGAGCTATCCATCACCAACGGTAACGAGTTGGTTGAAAGGAAGTCAAGAAATAATGGTTGCTTATAATGTAACAGACATTTGTTATACAATAAACAATATCAGTCGATACAACCAAGGAAACTACACATGTACAGCGGAGAATATCGTTGGAATTGGATCAATATCGAGTGTTCTTCAGGAAAATGTAAGTATTGAAATAGTTACTATTGAATTATTATATTATTCATGGCATAAACATTGTCTAAAGGGGTGCTGAATCACATAATCAAAGGTTCATGAAATTACAATTCAAGAAATTGGTTCCAATAAAAACAAATGAATGCACATAAATGTAAAAAAGCACACCCATATGAACATTTACATGATTGATAACACAAGTTCAGGACATCTTTTAACACAAGACAAAGAAATACTGTTTTCAAATCGAAGGCAACAATAAATTTCTACTGTTAAATTGAAATATTTTTATTTTTTACTTTTACATGATAACTGGTTCATCAGGTCTTCTAAATAATTCTTTCTTTTTGTAAATTCTGCTTTATTAAACATATTAGAACTGGTCTGTTTTTTTCATTTTTGAATGTTTTCTTTCCTAACATATTTGTGAACAAATGAATACCTTCTTACTGTTGAAATTTTGGCTGTACATATTATATACCAAAGCCTTTTTGCAATGTTTCTCATTAGCCGCATAATACACAGATAACTTTTGTAACTAGCCAAAATCATTCTTCTAATTTGACTGATATTTACTTTAGTTTTACTATTTTGATGCATTATGTCTTTTTGTTATGCATTAGAATACAACTCTGTACTTTTAATATATTTCAATTTCCGGAATCCCATATATTTCTTTAAATTCATATAGTGTTTGTCTTGATAACGAAAGTAGTTTCAACAACATTGACAATTGACGTGCAAGAGAATAACAAACTGCTCAATTACTTTCAAGTTTTTGTTGGTATGCAAATCATATAACAATCAATATTTGAAAACATTACTGTACATAAAACAGTCTCTTTAAAATGTTGATAGTAATCCACCACCGATATCAGCGAATGGAAGTCAGGAGATATTATTAGCAAAATTTGTTACACTATTCTAATATGAGCAACTTCTTTCGCTGTGATACAAATCCCAACGAAAAACTCAATATAAAACGTTTATTCTTATTCCGAAATTAAAATGCTGAATTTGAAAATTTAAAGTACCTCAAATAGTTCAAAAAACTAAATTGTATATTTTTAGTAAGTCGTCAGTAAACGACTGTAATTCAAATGGGAAACTTATACAACCAATCTGTTTTTTGCTGACGACACCTCTGTATCACATATATATCCTTTATTTTCTAAATGCAAGGGAATATGTGAAATCGAAATGATAATCGATTATATCAGAAAAAAATAAATTAAAAATGTCAATGTAACATGCAATATGATATTAATCGCTCCTTAAGTGTTTCTGACAAAAAAAGCGGAAGAAAGAGATGATAGTGTTTTTAAACGAGAGCAAAATTGCAACAAAATGATGTCAAGAAATAAAGAACACTTACTTAAAAGGAGATTTCAGCATTATAGTGTTACTGTATAGTGTTACAGTATTGGTATTAAGATTTTCTACAAAAAAAACTATTGCAGGGAACGCACATTATGTATCTTTCTAGATCTTCTCTTTTTTCAACATTGAATAAATTTGATTCATTATAACCTTTACAAGAGACAGTATTAATATCAAATGAATTTGACTTCTCTGTAAAATTTTTGTAGTAAATATTTTTTGTTTCAAATAGACAAACCAGAGGTCTCAATCATATATGATTTTTCTGAAGACGTACACGAAGGTGGAACAAAGACACTTTATTGTTATGTTGATAGCAATCCATCACCAACATCAATAAGATGGTGGAACGGAAGTCAGGAAATATTGGTTACACAAAATGTTACAAAAGAGTGTTACACAATAAAGAACGCCAGTCGATACGACCAAGGCAACTACACATGTACTACTGAGAATATAATCGGACATGGATCAAATAACATTGTTCTTCGAGTAAAATGTAAATTTTCTACATATTAATATAAAATTGACAAGCATACATTCTTACGTGGACATTGTAATTAAAAGCTCCACAGATCATGTTCGTATTTAATAGCTATTGATTTAAAGAAACAGTGTTTTCCTTTCTTTGGCAGAGATAATGCTGGTAATCTTAATTAATTCTTGCTAAAAGGAGCGTCTAGAGAAACACTATTTGTTTACATTATTTTTATCTACATAGGTGGCACTTTGTAAATACAGCTGTTTCATAATTCCCCCCTTTTTTGGGAGATATATAATATTCATAGATATTTTAACGTACTGGTTCCAAGATATGATCTCTGTGTGTGATCTCATAGAGACATAACTTGGGAATCCTAGCAGGATATAAAAAAATGTTAGCGCCTAAAATTTAATTCGTAGGAGGTCCAAAGGAGAAAGGAGTTGTATAGAATTTTAGTATAATTTTAAAGTCTTAGAAGTTCAGAGCATACATTTTGATAATAAACCGCACATGCCTATATTTTTACCTTTGAATAAAATAGTAGTGCATATCAACTTCCCGTTCCGGTATATAATTGTTTAAGAAAATTCATAGTAAAAGTGGCAAAGGGGTACCTAGGAAAAATTGCATTGTCTATACTTACAGAATTGCAACCTGTACACTCAAACAGCTTCATTTAAAATATACTATTTACAACCAATGTCATTTATCGTATATCGTTAACGTTTTAAATAGATAAACCGTTGGTATCAATCATGCAGGATTTGATTGAAGACATAATTGAAGGCGAAACGAAGAAACTTTGTTGTTTTGTTGATAGCAATCCGACACCAACATCAACGAGATGGATGAATGGCGTCAGGGAAATATTGTTAACGCACAATATTAACAAAACTTGTTACACAATCGTCAACGTCAATCGATTCGACCAAGGAAACTACACATGTATAGCGGAGAATTATATCGGCTGGGGATCAATGTCTACTGTTCTTCAGGTAAAATGTAAGTTTTTAATCTCAAATCAAAACAAAATGAAGTATGACTATAAACATTAAAACAAGTATGATAAAGTATTACACACAAACAACAAATAATGTTCATGAAATGATGAAAAGGACTTTCAAAAATATGCTTTACATAGTTCCCGATGTTGTAATTACTTTCATCCTGTAAACATTGTCTTTGATTACATATTGATACATACATGCATAGTTTCTGTGTAAACATAACACAAATGGTACACTGTTAATTCAGATAGAGGTGAAGGTTTGGTACAATTTAAACGTTTAAACCCGCTGCAATTTTTTTCACCTGTCCTAAGTCAGGAATTCGATGTTCTGTAGTTAGTTGATGTGGTTCATAGGCGTTGTTTATTTCTCATTTTTAACTTACCTGGCCCGAACGGCCAAGTGAGCTTTTCTCATCACTTTGCGTCCGTCGTCCGTCGTCGCCGTTGTCGTCGTCCGGCATCGTCTGTTAACTTTTACAAAAATCTTCTCCTCTGAAACTACTGGGCCACATTTATTCAAACTTGGCCAAATTCATCATTAGGGTATCTAGTTTAAAAAATGTGTCCGGTGACCCGGTCAATCAACCAAGATGGCCGCCATGGCTAAAAATATAACATAGGGGTAAAATGTAGATATTGGCTTATACCTCTGAAACCACAGCATTTAGAGCAAATCTGACATGGGGGTAAAATTGTTAATTAAATCAAAATATATCTGCCTTGAAATTTTCAGATGAATCGGACAACCAGTTGTTGGGTTGCTGTCCCTGAATTGGTAAATTTAAGGAAATTTTGCCGTTATTGGTTTTTATTCATGAATATTATTATAGATAGAGATAAACTATAATCAGCAGTAATGTTCAGCAAAGTAAGATCTACAAATAAGTCTGCATGACCAAAATGTTCAGTTGACCCATTAAGGAATTATTGCCCTTTATAGTAATTGTTTAACAATTTTTCGTAAATTTTTGTAATTTTCTACAAAAATCTTCTCCTCTGAAAATACTGGGTCAAATTTAATCAAACTTAGCCACAATCATTTTTAGGGTGTTTAGTTTATAAAATATGTGCGGTGACTTGGCCAACCAACCAATATAGCCGCTATGGCTAAAAATAGAACTAGGGGTAAAATGTAAATTTTGGCTTATAACTCTGAAACCAAAGCATTTAGAGCAAATCTGACAAGCAGTAAAATTATTTATCAAGTCAATATCTATCTGCCCGGAAATTTTCAAATGAATTGGACAACTGGTTGTTGGGTTGCTGCCCCACAATTGGTAATTTTTAAAGAAATTTAGCCATTTTTGGTTTTATATCGAATACTATTATATAGATAGAGATAAACTGTAAAAAGCAATAATGTTTATCAAAGTGTGCTTTGCAAATAAGTCAACATGATCGACATGGTCAGTTGACCCCTTAAGAAGTTATTGCCATTTAAGGTCAATTTTTAACAATTTTCATTTATTTGGTAATTTTTTGTAAATTTTTTACCAAATATTTTCCTCTGTAACATAAGGGCCAAGTTTATTATAGATTGAGAAAATTGTAAGTTGCAAGAATGTCCAGTAAAGTAAGATCTACAAACACATCACCATCACCAAAACATAATTTTGTCATAAATCCATCTGACTGTGTAATTTGTTTAATATGCACATATACCAAGGTGAGCGGCATAGGCTCTTAAGAGCCTCTAGTTTATACAGATTAGACCGTTGGTTTTCCCGTTTAAATGGTTTTACACTAGAAATGTTGGAGGTTCTTTATATCTTGCTTTTCGGTGTGAGCCAGGGATTGGTGTTGAAGACCGTACTTTGACCTATAATGGTTTACTTTTATAAATTGTGACTTGGATGGAGAGTTATCTCATTACTACATCTTCTTATAAGTATACATGTTAATTGTGTTAACAGGGATGTTTTCTGAAACCCTTGCATGTAATTATAATTTCTATTTATTAAATAAGAGACAAATATGTGAAACTTATTACTGCGATTTAAAGAAAATGTGTGAACATTTGTATCTACTGAATTTGAAAAAAAAAAGAATTCTTATTGCATAAGCCTTGTAATATCGAACTAATCGTATTATTTGCATTAATAAAAAAATCGTAATACTTCCTGAATTAACAATTTTAGAATAAGGTTTCTAAAAAGCTATGGCATGCTTTAACAGATTTTTATTCATTGAATGAGACATTGGTCTGTGTTCTATCGTTTGTTATTAATTTGATCAGCTTGTGTGGTACATATTTGTTGCGTCCAATAGATAAGCCTGAGGTTTCAAGCATACATCGTGTAATTGAAGACATAAATGAAGGTGAAACAAAGAAACTTTGTTGTTTTGTTGATAGCAATCCATCACCAACATCGACTAGATGGTTGAATGGAAGTCGTGAATTACTTGTAACACATAATGTTGCAAAAACGTGTTACACAATTATGAACGTCACTAGATACGACGAAGGAAATTACACATGTATTGCACATAGTACTATTGGAAATGGATCAATTACTACTGTTCTGCGATTCAAATGTAAGTCTGAAATTATGAAATATGTAATACATGATGAACATCATTAACAATATCTGTTAAATTATGTTGCGATGTAGATAAAAAAAAAAGTTTTACAATCAGCAAAATTTTAATGTCTTCTAACCTGAAAATAAAAATTCTAAACTAAGTTAGTAAAGCAAATACTGGAAAAACAACAATGCAAACTAATATTCTATTTGCTACATAAAGGCAACAATAGTATACCGCTGTTCAAAACTCGTATATTTATGGACAAAAACCGAAATCGGGGTAACAAACTAAAACTGAGGGAAACGCATTATATATAAGAGGAGAACATCGACACAATATTAAAATGTAACACACACAGAAACGGACTGAGAATAAGAAATATAACATCAATACCGAATACATGAATTTGGAATAGAAAAGTACCGTGACACGTCTTATGGTAATGTGAATTCACACTCAAATATAAGAGAAAACAAACGACACAATGGAAACACAACGTTGAAATGTTACACACACAGAAACGAGCTATGATATAACAATTGCCATTTTCCTGACTTGGTACAGGACATTTTTAAAGAAAAAAATGGTGGGTTGAACCTGGTTTTGTGGCATGCCAAACCTCGCACTTTAATGGCAATGTTAAATATAACATTAAAATGACAACATAATATTACGGGACTACACTACAAATAAATAGGAGAACGTATTAGACAAAGAAACACATGAATAATAGATAACAAAAGGCATCAGATTTAAAATTCAATACGCCAAAAACGCGCCTCGTCCAAACAAGACTTACCAGTGACGCCCAGATATAAAAGTTCGAAAGTAAAAAAAAGTACAAAGTTGTACAGCACTGAGGATCAAAAGCAGAAAAAGGTTGTGCCAAATACGGCTAGTGTTTTCTTTTTGGGATAAGAACATCCTTATTATTTAGAACAATTTATGCTATTGCAAACAGTAAATGTTATCAAATGAATATAAAAGATATACATGATAAAACTGAAGTATTAACTAATTACAGAAAACAAAACCCGGATACATAATACAAAGACCAACACAAAAAATAGACACACCCGACTTAGTCCAGGCCTCAACGAAAAATGTCATAAAAATGACCTCACATACGAAGTGGTGAAAAGGCACAAAAATTACGTCACATTTGAATTTATGAAACAGCACAAAAATGACGTCACATTTGAAAATTATATCTCAAAAATAAGATAGAATTAGGATTTATTTAAGATAGTAGATGCTTTGTGGCATATGTTGAAAACAACGTTTTTGTTTGATTATTTCGTGTAAAGTGACACGGAAGGGGTTTTTCAGCAGATCAAGAGTTCATAGCTCTATCTTTTTAAAATACTTTTATGTTGTCTTTAGTTATACTACCATTTTTGAAAGACATAAAACAAATAAGACTTGCACAATGGTTATACATATCAGTTAATATATAATTAGTTATCAAAGGTACTAACGCTACAGTTACCCTACAGCAAAACATATAAATCTGATATTCCTTTAGAAATTAATTCAATACTCTGCATCAAGCTTTGATTATATATTACATGTAGTCAGAGATGTTTTTTAAAAGTAAGAACTTCATAGATGTTGAGTATATCAAATTAGTTTTAATTTGTTTCAGCTAATTATCCATTAAAAGAACAATCACAATCTTTGCAAATCGTTGTCCTTGTGGTATTACTCGGAACTATTGCTATGCTTGTAGCTGGAATATGTATTCTGTTTTGTAAGTAAAAAGTGTCGGCTTCAATTTTGAAGTACATGAGGTAAAAAAAAAGAATATTAAATATTTCGAAACTGTTCTATATAAAAATCATTAAACTTCATAATTTTTGTCTTCAGGAATGTATTAAAAATGACAATTTCGTTGTAACCTGGATTAAAGAATATAAATGCATAATAATAATAATAAAAAAGTATTGATTTAAACTCGAAATTTGTTATATAGCCACAAGAGATATAAAATTTTGTAATTGGTTGCACATCAAAATTCAGTGCAAAGAAAATAAACTATCGACTTGTTTACATTGTAGCAAACTATGTGAATTTAGTTCATGTTATTTTATGTACAATATTTTGATTGCAGTTCACCTAAAACGGAAGAGCAGACAGAGGTGCGTATACATATTATTTTATACATCACACAAACATTATGATAAATTCTCAGTTCGTAATGTTTGTTAATTGTCTATTATATTTTTAATTGATGAATACAAAAATGTTCTCATACACCTCTGAAGATCTTAATCCAAAGTATCTTGATTTATAGTTACGTAATCAAAAAATTAATTTAATGTGAACCGTCACAAATCTGAAAAAAGAGTTGGACTCATACATGTCTTACAACATAATCTGTACCAGATTTGGTACATCAAATGAAAATTTCGACAATACATGTCTCCTTGGTGTTTATAAATTGTATTATGAAATGTTTTCACCTTTCCAACATAATTTTAGGATAATATCTACAATTAGTCTTGAAACAACCAGGAGAAGCGATGGCGAAAGTTGTCATTATATGGAGATATATATGATAGACGAGAACATAGTGATTCCATTGCAAGGTATGAAATGAAATCTTATCAAAGATAAATATGATTAAACTGAAATAAAAACGATTGCATATATATGTGACATGGTGTTATGCTGCAATCTGACATAATTATTTAGTTTTCAAAATTTTTATAAATTTAATTGCATTATTGTGTTTCATTTTTTTCTCTCAGAAAACAGTAACCAGAATGTAATAGTCGAAAGATCAGTTTTTGAAAACAGACATACAGCTCTGGCATCTGCAGGAGATTCATCAACATCATCCGACGATGACAGAAATGCTTCGGTATATTTGGACGATGGCTATGAGCATGCATACAACACACTGTTGGCAAATAATCGGGAGGAAGACGAACATGTTTATCTCACTCCTATAAAGACATCGGACAATGAAAACGCAACTCCTATTGCAAATGATGCTTGTGGATGTTCAGATAAAAACACAGAACATGACTCTTTGCCAGATGAATAGCAAACCCAGTGTTGTGCAAATGATAGGAAAGAAAATACTGAATCGGTAGCATAACATGCTCAACTTAAAAGAAACGATAGATACTTGAATCTGTGATAAATGTATCATTATTTACATAATGTATATGTCTTGAATTAATTGATGTCTTAAAATGATGTATGCCTTTCATTTTTTTTTTTTAACTGATGTATTGATTTTTGAAACTGATGTAATAATTTTTTTTTTATTTAACCGATTTGATTTATTGAATTTTTACATTGATTTAACTGATTTAATTTATTGAATTTTTACATTGATTTAATTGATTCATTGATAAAGTGTTGTTGTCAACCTACCCATATCTTCAAGATTTTTGTAGATGGATTCTTCGGTCACGCCGATTGTCGTTTGAAAAAAATGTATAAACAACAGAACAAATTCATTGACGGTAAAACAAAAACCCAGACATAATAATGATGTCGTTTTGTTTTTGTTCGAATCTAATTTTTGTTTTACAAAGAGTAAGTGTTGCCTTCCTAGAATAAGCTAGGGTGAAATAATTTTTTTAATCCGTTTGAAATAAAAGTGTGAAAAGGAGAGCAGTCAAATGTGTGTGTACTATTGTAAGAAAAATAAATAAGCAAGTTAATCATATAAATACAAATGCATCGGTCAGTTAATCTACATTTCAAATTAATCAACAAAAAATGTAAATAATAAATATACTGAACAGTTAATGGATTTGTTGATAACTTCTCATAATTAGTGAATGTGACAAAAGCCAGTATTTTTAACTGAAAACCAATTTTGTTTTAGATACACGAAAACACATGTTATCACGCATGAACATTGCTTGTATTCATTTCTTTCATATAATAGTCATATTGAAAGTCATCGTCATATTGATCACTAGAATAGGAAGCAAAACTCTAGCTGGATGTCTTTAATAAATATATATATATATATAAGTGTCTAAGAATGTAACTTTAACACACTAATGAGTGTTATAAAATTAGTTGTTATATTTTATATATTATTCACGCAATATTTCGCTAAACAAATTAGCTTCATCGGGCGTGTGCATCTATCTAGGTGAAATCGGATGCATGACAAAAAATATCTTTGTAGCTTGACGGCTACACAAAATTTGTGTAAAAGTTTAACATATTGATTGATGGGGTATATAAAACATATTTTTGCCGTTTATTGTACATAACAATTTTTAAATCTAAACAAATAGTTGTTTTAGTTAAATAGAATGAAATTCATGATTTATTCCTTTGGTTTTGGGTAGAACTGTTTTTCATCCCTCTCATTAAGTCCATCAGGTTCAAGAGTACGTAGCTGATGCATCCAGAACCTTTCTCTCTGTTATATATAAAACAAAAACCAGCTACCAAAAATTTAAATTGTTGTGGTTATATCTAACAAATTATTTAATGAAAATAATGACAATAACACTGCAAAATATGTAAACAATATGCAATCTATGAAAGATACTAGAGGACAATTAAAATACATTGTTTCTGTCCAATTATTTAATGTACACAGAACCTTTCATACGAATCTGTAATAAATACTTAGTAAACACGATGCTGCTACCTATTCTAGAAAGTAAAATCTGTCAACCGACTAAATTATATGTGATTTAATGTAGTTAACATTTCAATAATGTACTCAAGACATAAGTGTGCATCAAACAAAATTCTCTTATTATCAGACATCAGATATTCAGAAATCAATAGATATGATAAACTTTGTAAGATTGTGCAACCTCTTCTGAAATAAAAACAACACTTAGGAATTGGAATATATATGAAGTACGTGAAGAGAAATGTCCTTGTTGACTTCCGTAGGACGTATGAGTTAAAAATAGTAAATCACAAAACAAAATCGATTTTATAACATGTACGTGGAATCATAAGAATGAAGTGACATGGCAACAAAATTGCGAGCTTCACAGTGTGAGAGAGAGAGAGAGAGAGAGAGAGGGGAGAGAGAGAGAGAGGAGAGAGAGAGAGAGAGAGAGAGAGAGAGAGAGAGAGAGAGAGAGAGAGAGAGAGAGAGCTTTTGTAAAATTAATGTAGGTGTAAAAAGAATTGCAATTTGATGCTTGTCTAACATTTTTTCATGTATTAATTTCATGAGTTTAAGATACTTTATAAGTAGGTTCGAGCGGAAAAGTCACTCTTAATTATACCATAAAATCAATTTGTCCTTAACCTTTAAATGTCTATTTTCTTTATAATAGTATGTACCCACAATGTCTACTGAAATTTAATAAGAACAAAACATTTAAAAATTTTAAAGATAATAAGCGCAGAGAACAATCCCTGTAAATTAACTCTCATAAGATAGCATTATTCCGATTTTTACAACAAGAAATGAAATATAGAATTGAGAATGAAAACGGGAAATGTCTCAAAGAAACAACATCCGACAAATGAGGAGAAAACAAATAAAAAAATAATGTGTTCACATATAGTTATTAGTAAGTATATTCACCAGATGGAAGTATCAAATCTGAAATAGATGCAGTTTCACATATAGTAAAAGTTTGGTTCATTATCATGTAGTTGTTTGTATGTGCCCTTTATTTGCGGATAAACATTCATCTGAGAACATGCCAAACTTTTATTCCATGAAGTTGTTTTAAAGTTGAATAGTTTGCAATGTTTTCGTCACAGTTGAACACGATATTGTGTTTTGTTTGATGTTATTTTTTGCTTGTCATTATGTCTTTATTTTTCTCCCGAATGCAACTGATATCCCTTGTATATGGAATACGACACGCAGTTTACACTTTCTATTACATAATGAAGTAATTGGAAGATATTTAAAAAAAAAATCAAATTTAATATTGTCCTTATCAATAAACATTTAATACATTTTTTTTCATGCAAGTTTTACTAAAACAGTACGTAACATTTGTTTTATAAATATCAGAATACATATCAAAGACCACGACTTGGTTATGTCATTGTATACTTCCGTGTTTTTTTTATGTTTTTTTTTCTCGTGAGAACTTTCATTGCATTAGAGCCTTTATGACATGCGTGCTTACAGAACACATGTTTGAATGGAATTTGTACACTAATCGAAAATCACAAAGTCCAATGTTTTCCTGTGTCTATATGCATGAGTACAATGTTGTTCAAATTATTAAAACATCATACATTACTACAATCAAATGTTTAAATGTAGATACATCATTTAAGAAGATTTGAAATACTTGGATTAAATATTGATAACTGGATTCATTAATACTGAAATTTGAGACCTTACTTTTTTCAGTTTAGCCGAATAAAATTGTTTTACTGTTCAATGTAAATATTATTGATCAGGTAAGTTTCATTATATGGAATAATAGATGGTTATTTAGGAGATAACTGTATTGTATTTTAAGCTTGGCCTTCGTAAGACGTAGATTTTACTGTCGCAAATTGAGTTTTTCTAGCGACGCGGAGCTGAGATAGGTAAACGGATATTTGCGACAATAAAATCAAGTTTTACGAAGGGCAAGCTTAAAATACAATACAGTTATCTCCATTCTAATGCCACATATTAAAACAAATGTCATTTAATAAATATTTTGGTAAAAAATGGCATAATTGAAAAAGTCCTCGAAATTGTTGCATCGTCTTTAGCATCTAAACAATGTGACGTCATATGTATATCTGGATGTCAAACATGAATACTAAACGTATTTTTACTTTTCTTACGCTTCAGAGTGGTTTAAATATGAACAAAAAGAAGGTTTTGTATGATTCAAATGTAATTAGTATGTATTTGTTTTGTTATTGGGTAAAAATTACCGTCAAATCCAGAGTTGACCAGGCATAACTAAGGAGGGAACCGCGATTTGAATTGATTTGGTCGACAAATGTTATCTTACGATAATTTAATCGACAATACAACAACACCTACCTCGATTTCGCCATTTAATGTAATAACCTCCAGTTTGTAAGTTTTCATTTGTATGACGTCACGTTGAGCCACGACGTCTTTGCGCCAAAATCCTTCATGAAGTTTTGTTTGTATGTCACATAAACTCGTCATAGATACAAGGATTAACATTCTATATTTGCACCAGACGCGCGTTTCGTCTACAAAAAAAAACAACTCATCAGTGACATTCGAAAGAACAAAATGTTATAAAGGTAAAATAAATCCCGAAATTGAAGAGCATTGAGGACCAACAATTCCTACACGTTTTGCCAAATACTACTAATGTTATCTATTCCTGCGGTAAACATACCTTAGTATTTCAAAAATTCAAAGTTATGTAAACAGCTAAATTATAATTATGAACATGTCAATGATAACTCAAGTCAACGCAGACGTGCTGACTACTAGGCTGGTCAAACCCTCGGGGAATTAAAATTCCACCAGGAGTGGAAACGACCCAGTGGTTGTAGATTTATACATTTTTTCAAGCTTTAACGTATTATTTCTTTTTGTAATGCATCAGAATCGGAATAACAGAACAGTATATATCATACAAGCTGAGACAAGCAAAAATATTTGATATGTTAACAATGTACCGCACAGATTCGATGAAATCAGAATGTGAACGATATGATATTAGCACACTTTAAGAATACTATGATTTTGTCAACAAGTACAGAATGTATATGGTGAGACAAAATCAAACCATATTGAAACTTTTCTGAATGATAAGACAAAAAATACAAATTTATTGATCATTTAAGAATTTTGTGACTTTAAAGAGATCGATGTTGGGAAGAAGAATCGTTGATTTTAGTAAGACTGAACCATTTCCCCCAAAAAAGTTTAGCTGATTAACAAAATGAGGAGAAAGAGCAGTCCAATGCTAAAGACAAATTAACAATCACTCGATCATTGCATTTAACTTTGATGAAATTTTAATACTTTAAATATTGAATTAATTGCACATAACAATAAAGACATGTCGAAATATTGCCAGTGAGACAACTATTCAGAATAAAATAATATACGTGGATGTGAACAACTGAAGGACACTGCATCACATTCAACAATGAGACAAAAGAAATCTAAAAAAACAAAAATTTACTTGGTTCAATATGAAATAAGTGCACGTGACAGCAAACGTTTACAGATAAAGATTGTTTTTAAAGAAAGGTGAAATACGGTTTGAAATTAAATGTTGACTTGTCTCTGGTGGTACAAAATATGAATATAAGTTTAGTTTATATTGATAAAACGGTGACAGCCGAAATTTCTTAACAAAGATAAGGCCTTCTATTTGTTTAGTGGGAAAGCCTTCAGTCTTTTGATTATTTAAGAAATAGAATAAAATATAATGGATATTTATTCTGTTTACCATTGTACAAACAAATATTTCTATCTCCTTGAAGAATGAAGATAACTTGTCTGTTCAGGCGTTGGATGATTTTTGAAACTTTGTTGTATTCAGCAGGTAACTTGTACATGTATAAATAAATCATAATAACTTTTGCGTCGATCATTCATAAGGAGGAGAAAATAATCACTTTCAAAATAAAACACTTTTCATCTGATCATATCAAAATGTTTTTAATGTTAAAACAAAGGATTATTGACCCCAGTAAAAGATAATCTTAGCTGCAAAATCATTGGGAATTTATTAAATTCAATTCACTTTAATCTCATACTTTTTTGCCTCTTTTTACTGTACTGATCAGATCGACAGCAAGACAAAAATCACGTCTGGCGTACAAAATATTATGCATAGTATTATAACGCTGCCTCCCTGGTGTTAGAGTTGGACACCAGAGATCACAGGTTAGATAGAAAACGGATTTCTTAACTGGTATAATTTATTACTGTAAAAGGTAAGATCATACGTCTTATTGGAATACCGTTGAAACAACATACTTAACAGCTTCGTTTAACCTATGTTTAACAGGTCTATCTATTTGATAAATGATTGAGAAATATTTTATTTTTAGCATATAACAGTTTTGATTATTTATTTGACAATTAATTTGATGAACAGCCTTTCTTACTGATCTGGTCTGGTCCTGGCCTGGTTGATCTATCTTATCTAATTCATATATATTAATCATATATATATAATAACAATCCCGAGTCACCACTCTGTTAACTATGGTCAGTTTAAAGACTACAGGTAGCGTATATCTCGATTAGGCTTACAAACGTGCCTGAATAAAAGAACACCTATGCAAGTATGAAGCCTTCAATCAACAACATGTATTTCAATCACTATCACTATTAAACTACATGATATTGTTGTCCTCAAATAGTTTTTAAAGGTACCAGTATTAATTTTTAGTACTCCAGGCGCGCGTTTCGTCTACATAAGACTCATCAGTGACGCTCAAATATTTATAAAGCCAAACAAGTACGAAGTTGAAGAGCATTGAATGTCAAAAATTCCAAAAAGTTTCACCAAAGCCAATTATTCCATAAATACTTTAATTTTGGAAAAAACAAACCCTAAATTGTCACCACGTATTGAAACTCAAAAAGTCACCGACAATCCTATCTAGAAAAGTCAATAACGACTATTTACACCTAGCAAGGCACCGACCATTTGCACCCAAATTTGTCACTTGGTATTTGCACCCAAATGCGTCACCTGGTATTGTCACCAAAACTTGTCACCTGGGATTTGCACACAAAGTAACCGAGTATTTACACTAAACTTGTCACCTAGTATTTGCACCCAAACTTGTCACCTGGGATTAGCACCCTAATTTGTCACCAAGCATTTTCCCCCAAACTTGTCACCTGGGATTTTTACTCAAAGTCACCGAGTTTTTGCACCGAAACTTGTCACCTAGTATTTGCACCAAAGTCACCGAGTATTCAAGTTTTGCGCTTCATTACTTTCTGTTTCAAACAAACAATCACTGCTCTTCGTAGTTGATCATTTCAGTGTTATTCGACGCTGAGCCAATCACAGACGCTTGTACATATGTTGGACCAATTAGCAATCGACTCTATGGTTAGGGAACCCGAAATGGGTATTCAAAATGCAAACACTGGATGTTTTTTAAGGAATGACTGTAATATTTTTATTTTTTCTATTTTGAATAAACAAATTTTACAATAATTTCTTATAACTTAATTCTTAATTCCATTTTAAACCGGTGCTAACCATGCAAAAACGTTGATGACGTCAGGGTCACATGACAAAATTATGTCTACGAGCTAATAAGCATAACAACGTCAGTCAATCAGAAGAAGCGTTACATTCAAATTAAATTATATACTGACTGGGTTTAAAAACGCAACATTCATTTGTAGATTTTTTCATACCAAATCATGTTTGATCCGCTTACAACTAATATTTGTGCGCATCATACTTCTTTCTCTTTCGAAAAAATCAACATCTGACTTACATGTTGTTTTGTTGAACATACCGGATTATTGAGATCGCACGAATTTCAGAAAGCGCAATTTCGAGCCAATCAAAGATATTTTCATTTATCTGTCTTTGTAAAATAATTCGTTCAATCCTGGGCCACACTTAAATCATCTAAAAATGTTGCATCTCCATATACTAAGGAATAAAAAACCGAATTAACCCATTAGAAAACTGCAAACAGGAAAACGTGAACGTGCTGCAACAAGTCAGTTTGACGTCAGAAACTCGTGTTACTGTCCTTCCGACAATGATACCGGTAGACGGGATTTGTTGAAGACCATCAAAGACAAGATCAACATGTAGTGACCATACAACGTCAATAGAATTTGATAACACAACGTCATTTGCGAGACAGATCTAAGGCAGGACCGTCAACTGCAAACTAAATTGATCAATGAAATATTGCACAGATTTATGCCATACATGTATCCCATTAACTGAACTGCCAAAGAAACGACTGCAGAAAAACATTTAGAGCCTTAAAGTTTCAACCGCATAATTGCCAAAACCCATTGAAATGGGTGTAACAAAGGCAAAAATCAGAAGGTGCAAAACAGAAACCAAAACGTGCCGAACAGAATTGATTGACCTTTCTGACAATCGTTTTGGCGTTTGTTACAGGCAATCGTTGCTTTTGACGGTGACACGTTTATTGGTAAGGGGAAAACCAGGGTTTCAGTTTATACCACAATATTTGAACATTGAAAATGACGTTATCAATACAACATGTACAACTTTCAAACTGCATTTTTTTCAAACATTGACGTAATGAAATAACTGTTCATAAATTTGTTTACCAAAAATTGCATGTTTAAAAATGGGAATTAAAAAGAATAATCTAGTATTGCGTTTTTAAAGTCGGTCAGTATATGTAAATAAAGATAATTTCCAGCTAAAGATAAACTAGAAACAACACATTTAATCATCATAAAGGTTTTTACACATACAGGATAATTCAAGAACACACGTAAAAAGGTGAATATCTCAAATAAAACAACAAAACAAAAGGTACCGGCACTACGAGGAAAAACTAGCAAATTTGACACCACGAGTAAATTCTAGTCATAACCTCACTTAAAACACAATAGAAATTAATCATGGTAATTAATATTAGCACAATCAGCATATCGAATAGACTCATTTGCATAACATATCATCTCACAGACATCTCAGTATTATTATTTGTACTTTATAACAACAAAGCATTATGTGTTGAAAAAGGGGTGGATGACATTACAGTATTTCAAAGTTTATAATCTTGAGGGAGAGTTTGACCTTAAAAAACTAACTAAATGAGACAATAATAATTCGTAAACTCAATATCAAATAAATTATATTACAGAAGCAAACTGGAAAACCTATATTTACTATTCGGAGGGCTCGACAGTGTTACTGAAATGTCTAAATTTTGGACGTTTGGAATGGATAGGACCAGCACACACTAGATCATTTATTAAGAAATCAGCGATTAGTATTCGTGGAAATCGTAGAACATGGAATGTTATAGCATATACAGAGGGGCAATCAATTAATCATAACCTGCCTCATAAGTTTAGATTGAAACTCATAAACAATGAAACTCCATACGACTTTAATCTGCAGATCACTTACGCGTCAGTTATGGACGAAGGTCTGTACCTTTGCGGAAGTTCATTTTATGATGTTTGGTTCGAGTCTTATATATTAAAAATGATAGGTAAGTAACAAATAAATATTATGTTGTTATACAATCTGTTTGGCGAACACCGCGATTTTAAAGCTTTGTTTTTATTCTTATATATATGAGCTTTATAGGTTGGCAATGCATCATTCGATTTTTTTTTATCTTTTGAAAAATATCGAAACCGTAGACAACAAAGAAAAAGTTTCTCTAACTAGCCATGAATTTGTATTAAGAACATTTTCGCAGTTCTTCCAAATTTTGTTGTATTCATATACACCTTTTAGTATTTAACCTTAGGAAGCATATACAATGTTTTGATATAGAGATACCCAAGTATTTAATATGACCTTTGATTTTGTAGTTTTATTTTGAAAGTTTCTATATTTACAATCGTAGACGACGAGATATGTAAATTTGAATTATTTGTTGTGTGAGGTTTTTTTTTTATTAACTAATTAATTTAGTCTTTAAATTGATAGTTTGAACTTATTTATAAAAAGAGCCCCATATCTCTTAGAATGTATCTGACAAAAACAAGTGTAGAACCAAAACGTCTAACATTTTTTAGTAAAGAAATATATATGAATAACATCCACAGAATAAAATATAGTCACAAACTAAAAAACACAGAACCTCTCGAGAGGAAAGAGGCAAACGTATATAGGAAACATAAAAAACTAGTATACTATCATTGATAAATATCGCTTTATTTGTTAGAAATTCTAAAGAAGCCGAAACGCCAACCCAATATGTTTTTAAATATCAAATACACACAACAAGTAACACACATAATGGATTAATAGCTCTGATAAAAAGTTTTTATATATATTTATATAATAATCAATTATTGAATCAAGTTGTGTATATTGATTTGTATATTAATAAAAAAAAAAATCAAAAATCAGGTAAGTAGATAATAGAAGATTTGCTTCATTGTTCTTACGTTTTCATCCTTCTCGGGACTTATCCAGATTATTTTAACTAAGTAACGTTACCACGGTGTAGTGAAATATTACAATATTTTTGTGCATAAATTGCGTACTGCCTGTTTAGATTTAGCTTTGCGTCATAAAGAGTTTCTCAAGAACTTATCTGTATTCCGCTTCATTGCGGCAACATTTGTAGAAAGGGAAAATGTTGAATTGTCCGTTAGCGCATACAGTACATGCAACCTTAGACGTTAATATTTTAGTTACCAATTAGCGGTAATCAATTAGTCAAGTTCGCGTCAAACTCACGTCACCAATTGTCAGGCACTAACAACAATATTTGATGCATCTTAAAAAAGAAGATGTAGTATGGTTGCCTATGAGACAACTCTTCAAAAGAGACCAACATGACACAGAAATTAACAATTATTGGTCTCCAAGCGGCCTTCAACAATGAGCAAAGTCTATACCGCACAGTCAGCTATAAAAGGCCATGAAATGACAATGTATAACAGTTCAAACGTAAAATCTAACGACTTTATCTATGTACAAAAAAATAACGAAAAAGAAATATGTAACACATAAACAAACCACAACCACTGAATACAGGTTCCTGTAAGAGGACAGACACTTATACACAAGATGTGGCGGGGTTAAACATGTGAGCGGGATCACAGCCCTCCCCCTAACCTGGAATAGTGGTTTACCAGTACAACATAAGAACGAACTTTTAAATCAGTTGAAAAAGGCTTAACTCATCCGATGGACAAAATTACAAGTGAACGTGGCTGGGTATTTGTACATCCCAACAACAAAAAGACACTAGATTCAGATCTGTGAGTACTCGCAGCCAAAAACAACTAATACAAAAATCATGCATTTAAGACTAAATTATCATTCCGTACACATCCAGCACCAAATGGATTTGGTGTAAAGACTTCAACAGTCAGAGAAAAACACGACCTTGTGCAATGCCAAGATACAAGTTTTGACAGATTTAAGATCTATGAATGTGTATATGTATATACCATACTAGTAATATTTAGATTGCTTTTAGTTAACTGATAACGAAATCAATATTTACACCAATAACAATAATATTCAATGATCTTATTATAGTGTTGAATTCGTAAACTTTTAGAATAAGTTTATTTAAAAGAGTGCTAAGTTTACGAGGATCATTTCTAAATTTCCGTGCACGGTAAGCAACATCTCCGTTAAAATGAGGATGTGCTTTACAACCAAACTTCAAAACCAAATATTTATATCTCAGTAAAAATTAGTACAGGTTTTAAGTAATTTACGGTAACGTCATCCCTGGCTAAATAACTTACCAGTAGTATATATTTTACGTTCGTTAAAATCAAAAACGTCAGAACAGACACGGGCATTGCGATGGAGCTTTGAAATATAAACATCGTAAGATGGTGCCAAAGGAACAGCACCATCAAAGAATGGAAAATTTACAATAGCGAACGAAAAATCGCTCCTTTTGTCGTCAATTTCAATGTGGAGTTTCTCGTTAAATACTGAAATATTTGAATTTAGGAAAGGACAGTAATTACCTTTTTATTTATTTTTTTTTTTAATTTTCATTTTTTATTGAAATCTGTACATTTGTTAGTAATGAAAACATCGAATACCGGTACCTTATCCCGGCCTCGTTAATGTTAGTAATAGATCATGCAAATATATATGTGTTAGTATTTGTTAGTTCATTTTACAAAAAAATATATCAGCTGTTGTTACAATATAATATGGCATTTTTTTTTTTGCATTAAAAAATAACATAATAAAAGTTCAAAAATAAGGACCACAAATAAATGTATTCATCATATTAGAATAATTGTTTAACAAACATACAGATATTCTAAGTTTTTATAGTTTTTTTAAGAATGGAAATTTTGAGGAAAAATAAGTTAAATAAAATTTAAAATAATAAAAAAATTAACACAGAAAAAAAAAGAAAATAAATATAAATATAATTTTCTGATGAATATTTTTGATGTAACTTTTTTGTTAGTTCACAAATTAACATTCTATCATGTTTTTCACATATGCATTATAATAGGACTTTAATTACAATCGAACAAATGAGTAAATTGAATCCACAATTTATTGAAACTCTCAAGCTTATTGTTTCTCACTGCTATACACTTCTCTAAATTATAAAGATCTTTTAGAACTTTCTTCACAGCATGAATTGATAAAACTTTCTGGAAATATCTTGTATTATAAATATATTGTTTAAGACACAGAAAAATCAGGTTTGAAATTTCACCCTTGTATACATGTGAGACATCACCAAACAAAAAATTCTTTTTGGTGAATGAAATACTTATACCATTAGATAAAAACCATATATCTATTTCTTCTAATAAATTCTGGACATTTTCTCAATTCCATAGTACATGTTCTATAGTTTCTATTTCTTCCTTACAAAAATTACATAGCTGACTATTTATGACATTAATTTTACACAAAAATTTGTTTGTAGCTAATATTCTATGATTTACTCTAAACTGTAACCATTGTAATTTTGTGTTATTAGTAACTGCAAAAGGAAGTTTGAAAATTTCTCTCCATTCCAAGTCATTAAGTTCCAAAATTTCATTCCACTTTTTCTCCCCATTAGGAACCACTTTAGGTATTAACATCCAATATATATCTTTAGTTCCCTTTTTTCTTTTTAAAATGGTTTGAACAAAGGAGGGAATAAAAGGTTCTGTGAGCTTATTATCTCCCCTTGAATACAGCTTCTTAGTCTTATTTAATGCTGAAATAATACTATTATACATCATTATATTCCCAGAAATATCAAATTTGTCTTTTATTTCCCCATAGGAGAGAAACTTTCCACTATTACTAATCACATCATTTACAAAAACAATACCTTTATTATACCAACTTCTATAAAATACATGTTTGTTGTTGATATTTATATTCTTATTCATCCATAATGGACTAGCAAGAAAATATTCCCATGTAGAATTTATATCTTTATCTACAAAATATTGCCATGCTTTAAATACATCAATCCAAAATTTGTTTTTGACATTTGAAATAGTATTTGTTGTGTAACTATTTCCTAGTTTGAACAATTTTTCTTTATCTATATTTGTAAATAAAATATTTAACCATTTACAGTTAGAACTAAACAATTTTCTTATCCATGTACATTTTAAAGCTATCATAAATAGATGAATATTTATCATCTTTAAACCACCATTCTTATAATCCATGTGTAACACTTCTTTTTTAACTCTATGAACTGGTGAGTTCCATAAAAAATAATAAATAGCATCATTAATTTTCTTAATCATCTCAGCATTTGGGTTTGGTAATGTTAAAAAGAGATGATTAAGTATTGGAAGAATAAGAGTTTTAATCACAGATATTTTACCAATAACTGTTAAGGTTCTTTTAGACCATGTATTAATCAAATTTTTTATCTGAAGATACCTATCAGTATAATTTAAGTTTAAAATTTTATCAAGATCAATATCAAAGTTCATCCCTAACAGCCTAAAAGAAGTTGACCCCCATGATAAATCTCTGTTCTGGCATAACATTTTTCTACTGTATTTTTTACTTCCAATCCATACTACTTGAGTTTTTGTAAAATTTATCCTTAGTCCAGAAAGTTTTGCATACCAATCTAGCTCTAATAAAGCTTCTTCCATAGATTCTTCACTTCCATCTAAAATCAGTGAAGTGTCATCTGCAAACTGAGATAGTTTATGTTCAACTTGAGAAATTTCTATACCCTGTATTTTCGTATTACCTCTAACCTTTATTGCCAAAATCTCTGCACATAATATGAAAAGGTACGGTGATAATGGGTCCCCCTGTCTACAGCCTCGTCCAATACCAAAGAACTCTGATAAATTTCCACCCTGAATGACTGCAGAGCTAATACTATTGTAAAGTACTTTTATCCAGTTGATTATGGAATTCCCAAAATTGAAAAAAGTCAGAACTGCTAAAAGAAAATCCCAGGATACTGTATCAAAAGCTTTTTCAAAGTCTATCAACAGTAATAAACCAGGTATATCTTTTTCTTCAGTATACTGCAAAATATCATATATAAGTCGGATATTATCCCCCATATAACGCCCACTTATAAAGCCAGTTTGATCTAAATTGATAAGTTTATCTAAAACTTTTTTAAATCTATTTGCGATCACCCCTGACCCAATTTTATAAACTGTATTTAATAACGAAATGGGGCGCCAGTTCTTCAGAAAATGGCGTGGCTTGTTATCCTTTGGCAAACATGTGATGATACCTTGTTTTTGAGTGACTGATAATGATCCAATGTGAAATCCATAATTTAGAGATTCTACAATAAAATATTTTAAATCTTTCCAAAAAAATTTAAAAAAACTCAGTCGAAAAACCGTCAGATCCAGGAGATTTATTATTTTTCATTTTATGTAATGTTAAACCTGCCTCAGCTATAGTTATCTCCCCTTCTAAATTATTTTTTTCATCCTCTGTCAATTTTTCAAAATTAAAATTTTTTAAATCATTTTCTAACTGTTTAATTTTACAGCCATTTAAACTACAATCTCTATTTTTATATAATGTTTCATAAAATACTTTTGTTTCTTTTAAAAATATCATATTGCTTTGTTTTAATCCTTCCATCTTCTGTTTCGACTTTTGGTATAATTTTACTAGTAAAATTTTTTGACTCAAGACCACAAAAATATTTAGTTGGCTTTTCTCCTTCTTCAATCCATTTTACCCTTGAACGTATTAATTTACCCTTCATCTTTTCTTTCCTTATATCCTCCAGTTCTTGTTTTTTATCTTTTAATTGATTTATTAATTCTTCCTTAAAATTTGCTTCTAATGAATCAATTTCCCTTTGTAAATTAAGAACCTTTTTATCCTTTTCTTTTTTCTTAAAACTTGCATATGAAATAGTTTTTCCTCTGATTTCCATCAATAAAGTCTCAAGAAATAATTGCTTGTTTATAGTGAGTTGTAAATTTTCATCATAAATTTCATCAATATGTTCCAAATCATAAACATGTGCACAATATTGTTTCTTGACATCAATTATTTTATCTTTAACAATATTTACATATTCTTGATCATATAATAAGGAATTATTGAATTTCCACAGTCCTTTACCTCTTATAAATGGGTTAAATTGTAGCTCTAAAATTACAAAAGAATGATCTTTTGAATTTGATTTATTTAAAGTAATTTCACTGAGGGTAAATTTAAGCAGTATATTGAGAAAATTCTTGATAATTACGAAAAAATATCATCAAGATAACGGTAAATAGTTATCAAAGGTACCAGGATTATAATTTAGTACGCCAGACGCACGTTTCGTCTACAAAAGACTCATCAGTGACGCTCATATCAAAATATTTATAAAGCCAAACAAGTACAAAGTTGAAGAGCATTGAGGATCCAAAATTCCAAAAAGTTGTGCCAAATACGGCCAAGGTAATCTATGACTGGGATAAGAAAATCCTTAGTTTTTCGAAAAATTCAAAGTTTGGTAAACAGGAAATTGATAAAAATGACCACATTATTGATACTCATGTCAACACCGAAGTGTTGACTACTGGGCTGGTCATACCCTCGGGGACGAAACGTCCACCAGTAGTGGCATCGACCCAGTGGTGTAAATAGTTATCAAAAGTACCAGGATTATAATTTAGTACGCCAGACGCGCGTTTCGTCTACAAAAGACTCATCAGTGACGCTCATATCAAAATATTTATAAAGCCAAACAAGTACAAAGTTGAAGAGCATTGAGGATCCGAAATTCCAAAAAGTTGTGCCAAATACGACCAAGGTAATCTATGACTGGGATAAGAAAATCCTTAGTTTTTCGAAAAATTCAAAGTTTGGTAAACAGGAAATTTATAAAAATGACCACATTATTGATACTCATGTCAACACCGAAGTGTTGACTACTGGGCTGGTGATACCCTCGGGGACGAAACGTCCACCAGCAGTGGCATCGACCCAGTGGTGTAAATAGTTATCAAAGGTACCAGGATTATAATTTAGTACACCAGACGCGCGTTTCGTCTACAAAAGACTCATCTGTGACGCTCATATCAAAATATTTATAAAGCCTTACAAGTACAAAGTTGAAGAGCATTGAGGATCCAAAATTCCAAAAAGTTGTGCCAAATACGACCAAGGTAATCTATGACTGGGATAAGAAAATCCTTAGTTTTTCGAAAAATTCAAAGTTTGGTAAACAGGAAATTTATAAAAATGACCACATTATTGATACTCATGTCAACACCGAAGTGTTGACTACTGGGCTGGTGATACCCTCGGGGACGAAACGTCCACCAGCAGTGGCATCGACCCAGTGGTGTAAATAGTTATCAAAGGTACCAGGATTATAATTTAGTACGCCAGACGCGCGTTTCGTCTACAAAAGACTCATCAGTGACGCTCATATCAAAATATTTATAAAGCCAAACAAGTACAAAGTTGAAGAGCATTGAGGATCTAAAATTCCAAAAAGTTGTGCCAAATACGGCCAAGGTAATCTATGACTGGGATAAGAAAATCCTTAGTTTTTCGAAAAATTCAAAGTTTGGTAAACAGGAAATTGATAAAAATGACCACATTATTGATACTCATGTCAACACCGAAGTGATGACTACTGGGCTGGTGATACCCTCGGGGACGAAACGTCCACCAGCAGTGGCATCGACCCAGTGATGTAAATAGTTATCAAAGGTACCAGGATTATAATTTAGTACGCCAGACGCGCGTTTCGTCTACAAAAGACTCATCAGTGACGCTCATATCAAAATATTTATAAAGCCAAACAAGTACAAAGTTGAAGAGCATTGAGGATCCAAAATTCCAAAAAGTTGTGCCAAATACGGCCAAGGTAATCTATGACTGGGATAAGAAAATCCTTAGTTTTTCGAAAAATTCAAAGTTTGGTAAACAGGAAATTTATAAAAATGACCACATTATTGATACTCATGTCAACACCGAAGTGTTGACTACTGGGCTGGTGATACCCTCGGGGACGAAACGTCCACCAGCAGTGGCATCGACCCAGTGGTGTAAATAGTTATCAAAGGTACCAGGATTATAATTTAGTACGCCAGACGCGCGTTTCGTCTACAAAAGACTCATCAGTGACGCTCATATCAAAATATTTATAAAGCCAAACAAGTACAAAGTTGAAGAGCATTGAGGATCCAAAATTCAAAAAAGTTGTGCCAAATACGGCCAAGGTAATCTATGACTGGGATAAGAAAATCCTTGGTTTTTCGAAAAATTCAAAGTTTGGTAAACAGGAAATTTACAAAAATGACCACATTATTGATAATTATGTCAACACCGAAGTGTTGACTACTGGGCTGGTGATACCCTCGGGGACGAAACGTCCACCAGCAGTGGCATCGACCCAGTGGTGTAAATAGTTATCAAAGGTACCAGGATTATAATTTAGTACGCCAGACGCGCGTTTCGTCTACAAAAGACTCACCAGTGACGCTCATATCAAAATATTTATAAAGCCAAACAAGCACAAAGTTGAAGAGCATTGAGGATCCAAAATTCCTAAAAGTTGTGCCAAATACGGCCAAGGTAATCTATGACTGGGATAAGAAAATCCGTAGTTTTTCGAAAAATTCAAAGTTTGGTAAACAGGAAATTTATAAAAATGACCACATTATCGAAACGTCCACCAGCAGTGGCATCGACCCAGTGGTGTAAATAGTTATCAAAGGTACCAGGATTATAATTTAGTACGCCAGATGCGCGTTTCGTCTACAAAAGACTCATCAGTGACTCTCATATCAAAATATTCATAAAGCCAAACAAGTACAAAGTTGAAGAGCATTGAGGATCCAAAATTCCAAAAAGTTGTGCCAAATACGGCCAAGGTAATCTATGACTGGGATAAGAAAATCCTTAGTTTTTCGAAAAATTCAAAGTTTGGTAAACAGGAAATTTATAAAAATGACCACATTATTGATACTCATGTCAACACCGAAAATATTACCATTATCAAAGAGAAATCTAAAAGCTTCAATCATCTCATCACACCTGAAGTAAGTTTATCTAGCATATTTACCGTTCACTTTAGAGCAGAAGGCTTGAAATTAGTTGCAGCAAATATATTTTCTTTCAAATTTACCAAACGACCGTTTTATTCAATAGGAAAACATTTGTTTTATAAGATAGTGGAGAAGTGTAGTGTAAAGAATAGAAAAATCGTAACTGTCAACAGAATCAAAAAGACAACCAAAAGCGAGTAATTTATATAAACATCCAAAAAATTGTTTACACTCCAAAATAGTTCTACTATGTTCATATATTTTTTTACAATAGTTTTTGATTAGCTGTTTAACAGTTTATGATGAGCTCTTTACTAGTACAGAACTTGTTATAAGCACCGACAGATTAGTTGTAGAACACTTAAAAGAGGCTGAGATGAAACGATGTGTAAATGATTTTTTGTGTAGTTTAGGTAGCCAATTCATAGTAGGTGCCTTCAAATGTTCAGACAATGCCTTCAGATTTGATGTGGTTATGATATGTTTCTTTACTATATGACTCTCTTTGGAGGGTATGGATTTGAATGTAGATGAATTTAAAATTTCATTCTGAAGAACGTCCGTGTAGTATGTACTGCATACCACCACCACATTGTTGGCTGCTTTGTCGGCCTGTTCAAACACAAACTGTTTTGAAAGTTTCTGAAGTTTATTTCTGTATTTATATGGATATAGGCGTATCATGTACTCTATTATTTATTCTAAATTGTTTTCAAAATGTGATATTCTATTATCTAAAACTACCACATTTATACATTTATTTGAATAATAATCCTTATCACACCTCCTTTTACAAAACGAGGAATGAGCGTCTTTGGTGACTTGACGACACTCTTTCCAATCTATTGTAGATGGAGGACGACATTTTTGTCCTTTTTCCAATTATTTTTAGCCTTTAAATATTGAGGTCCCCTGTTATAACTTGACCATAGGGAACATATTCAAACTTCGACGATTCACAATTTCAAGTTAAGCGAGTATTACAATCTAATTAGTTTCGTTTCGTTTAATCTAAAAGGCGCCATGGAAAAACACAATGTTATTATCATTAAGAAAGGTTTTGAGGAGACACATGTAGATAAACAATAATTTAATATTATCATAAAAGAATGGTGATTTTCGGTTTTATCAAGGTTTTATAATTTCTAGTTTTTTAGTCCTTATTATCTTAAAATTCTTAAAAAAAAGATCGTTAAGGCTTTTAAATAATTCATTGCAGACATTTTCATGAAATGAAAAAAATATTGGAAATGTGGTTTAAACCATTGTTTAACCACATTTCCAATATTTATTTTCATTTCATGAAAATGTCTGCAATAAATTAATTACTTTTAGTATATTTCTTGTGATTTTCATTTAATTTTGATAAAAAAAAACATTATGATGCAAAAAAATGTAAAAAAAATCTATTGTCGGTCAATAATTTTCATTAGAACGAAAAGATGTTTGCATTTTTACTCAACAAAAACACAGGTTTAGGCATATTAATCCTAAAGTGTTCATACTTCATACAAAATAACTTTTCAAAAGTCATTGTAAATTACTGATTGTAATTTACGCTGCATTATTTTTAATACAAAAGGAGAAATATTTGCATTTTTAAGCAAAGCGAACAAAATTTTGTGTCTTTTTTTGTATCTGAAATTCAATATCTCTTATGAAACACAACCAATCCTGGTGAAGAAAAGAAATACTGAAATAAACTGGAGGTTCGAAATTTATAAAAATTATTTCATTCATATTAAACACAAACAAAAGTTTTTGTACTTTTTCCATATGTTATAAAAATTCTCGTAAAAAATCTCATTTTGAGGCCTTTGAAAAAACTAGTTACAAAAACAAAATTGCACTATGTTTATCGTAAGAAGAAAAAATGATGATTTTAACCAAATTGAATGCGAACAACATTTTAGAATATTTTTTCTGATATTCTTTTAATTTCATTAAACAAATCATCTTAAACTATAAAAAGAACAAAATCCAAAGACAGTCAATAATTTCCATTAAAATAAAGAAATGATTGCATACTAATTCAACGAAAACAAAACGTTTGGCATATTTATACTCCAATTGTTCATATAATACAAAATTACTGATCTCAGGGCATTTATAATAACTGATTGCAATTGACATTGCATAATTTTCAATATATAAGAAGAAATATTTGCATTTTTAGGCAACATTTACAAAATTTTGGTATCTTTTCCGAGAAACTGTCATGTTTTAAGAAAAACAACAAATCCTGATGTACAGAAATTACTGAAATCAAATGGCGGTTAACAATTTCTATCAAAATAAAAAAAGATATTGCATTTAATTTCAGCACAAACACAATTTTAAGTATATTTTTCCTCCTTACATTATCAATATTCTTACAAAAAAGTTTTATCTTGAGGCCTTTGAATTAACAAGTAACAAATGACTTTGATTTTGTTTTTATCAAAATAATAGAAAAACGATAGTTTTAAGCAATGCAAACAACATATAGTATTTTTCTCTGATATTCTTTTTAATTATTAAAAACAACCAATCCTGAAAAAGTAAAAGTACACTAATCAAAAAGCGGCCAATAATTTGATTGCAAAAAACAAATGATTGTATTTTATTCCACAAAAACCAAAGTTTACAACTATTTATACCTCAATTATACAACATTACTTATCTTAATTCATTTATAATGACTGATTGCAAATAAGGTTGCATTATTTCTCATATAAAAGAAGAAATATTTGCATTATTAAGGAGCAAGAAAAAAAATATATTAACTTTCCTTAAAATTCAGCATATGTATGACATTATTGTATGTAGTTATGGTTTGTATTTTTCTCCTTTAGTCGGAGCACCACCATAGGGTACGGTGTGAAGGAGGACATTTAACACACTGTATCGGTACAGATTAAATGTGAGCATTTGCCTATCCAATCTCCTAGCCTGACCCTGACGGGTCTTTCTACCAGAAATTTAACCTTCTCCAAATACAACAATTACAAATATAATAAAATATACGAACACACCTAATCACCTGATTCACTCATCCTCAAAACTAAAAAATGCATGATTTAAAACACTTTATATACAAAACAAAGGATTAGGTCACACTGAATGCCACACAACTGAAAAATTAAACACACGAATATAAAGCAAACACTAAAAATTAAAACGCTAAAATCGCATACCGGTACGGCAATATGTAATGCTAATTGTTGGGGAAAATATTTTATGTTAGTATATCTTCCGTATATTTCTTTCAATTTTATACATAGCTAAATCTGCAAATAAATACCAGGTATACTTTGACAACAACACTATATAATTTTTACTTCATTGTCAATTTTCTGAAACTGTTAAGAAAACATAATATGAATTTTTATTCACAAATGTTATATATATGCCAGGTTTTTGCTGATTAGACACATTTATTGGTAATTAGAATATAAAAAAAGAACGAGTAAGGGTGTCTCCGTAGAGGTCCGTGTTTATCGAATGTTAACAATGTTGAGTTCGTTTAACGTACGGATTTTAATTAGATACGTATATATACGTCCGATCCGTGCATGACATTAATTTACTAATCGATTGCAGACCGTTGTCATGGTAACTCTTATATAGCTTAACTGACATATTTGTTTGACGGATTCTATGGGTCATCGATCATCGATCACTCACCGAACAGTCATCCATCAGTCATCGATTATTCACCAATCATTCAAGTTCAAGTAAAACAGTTACGTCTAAGGTTGCAAGTACTGTATATCTAAGTGTTGATTTAGTGGAATTTGCCATACGGGCGGGTGTTGCATTTGGTGTTAGTTGACACGTACTCCTGCTCTCAATTTTCCAGTTGGTACAATGTAATTTTCTCTACATGGACATGTTATGAAATGAACCAAATACAATTGGGAATGGAAATGGGGAATGTGTCTAAGAGACAATAATCTGACCATAGTACAGACAAATGCATGGATTTGAAAGTTATGTCTGCGTTCACATGAAATATTTGTCCACTTTTAAATGTTTCAAGATAGTTATAATAATCTTTACCGCAAATTCCACATTTTGAAAATTTTACCTAAAAAAAATGAAAAATTTGAGATTAAAATTTTGCTCTTGTCAGAATGCTTGGTTGCCTTTGATTATTTATTATAAAGTTGGTTCATCCTCTAGCATTCTATCAAAATCAATAAATTATAACTATGGCGTAATAGAAATTGGTGGTACCATACTTTATCATAATACTATTCTTTGTTCATAATAACCACTGCGCAACCTTTGTCAGGTTCTTTAATCATTATTAAATAATTATATTTTAATTTTTCGCTATCCTTACTTTTCCTTAATGGATAAATTATATCTAGTTTTGTGATCTGAATTTGGATATTTAGAAATAATGAAAATAAAATGTTCTAAAGTTCATCTCTATTTTTCGAATGTGTTTATTATCAGATCAAACATATCTTAGTCGTGGTGGACGGTTGAAATTTAAGTTATCCGTTTGTATTTGGGTTAAATCTTGTTTCTGCGTTGGTGGAGATTACAATTCTTTTAATAATAGAGTAATTACCGTATTATCCAATTCATTGTCAGATAAATTTGTAAATTTCAATTTTATCGCTTTTTAAATCATTTGTTTGTCTCTCAGTGTAACTTGACAAAGATCTTTGTAGAAAACATGCATGATGATCAAAGAATTGTGCATGTATACGTTTAAAGAGAATTAAAAACATATTTAATTTCCAAGATACATTATTAATTATAGAATTTAGCCTATACAACCGTGTCACGGACGGACGGATGGATAAGTCTTTCAGTGCTATTTTACAATATTGACTAAAGAATCAACGATTAGAAGAAATAAATTATTTAATAAAAAAAAAAAAAAAAAAACAATTAAGAAGAAAATATACATCAAATTATTCTAAACATTAAAGTTCAAATAAATAGTTCAACAGCTTCAGTAGTTTGTATATCCAGATTACTTCCCTTTGTATCGTTATGACGGTGATGGTATCGTTATGACGGTTATGGTATCGTTATGACGGTTATGGTATCGTGCACGACAGTTCCACTATAATATGTAGATATGTTGTTTGATGAATTATGTATGAATGCGTTCAATCCATATGACCACTCCTTAACACCGCAGCATTGTATTACTCTGGTGCAGGCTGGAACCTAGTAATAATATAATTGTACAAACTCTTTAGTACGATTATCAATTTAGATATGCCTTTTACTTGCACGTTCATGCAACATAAACATGAACTCTATAATCTCACGTTCATAAAATGAACATATATATTCTATTAATTTACGTAGATAAATACGCACATACATTTTATATGTAGCAAAATGTGTCATACTGTAATAAATATCATAATTTGCATGATAGTTTCACGTACATAAGGAAATTCGGAACCTTGTACACATAAATATCACGTACATTCAATGTGTACCCGTAATTAACAATCTTGTTCTTGTTCACTAGTAAAACCGCAAATATCTGAATATAAAACATGGTTTTCATATCTTTAAATCCGTTTACAAAACATTATAAATTGAACAATTTACATAATGGAGTGAGACACAGAAAAGTATAAATATATGTAAGAATAAAACACTTACCTCGGAATTGATGCACTAATACAGTAGAACCATTGTAGGTTAAATTTAGCTATCAAATATGAAAATGCTCTAACGAGTGTGGCATCCTTCCACACGAAAATCCCAAGCAGAAATAAAATTACAACGTGTCCAAAGAACTCATCTGACCACTGTTTAAAAATAGCCAAACCTGTCCGAAGAACTCGATTGACCACTATTTAAAAATAGTCAACAGGTGTTTAAATAGGCTAAGCCTAATCAGTGTGCGTTTAAACACAGGTGAACCAAACTTAGGCCAAACGTACATATATACATAAAAGCGTATGTTAAAACTATGTATAAAATAAACTGTGAAAAAAGGCGTCCTGCGCAAAGACTGCAAGTGCAATTTTCTGATCATTACGACAATTTCACAAATCATTATCTATATACAAGTTTGACTGAATAAATATGTGAATTACTCTATAAGATTCATCTGGATCGTGACAAACCGAACGAAAAATCTGTAGACAATATCAACCAACAGGACGCATGGCACCCAGATGATAGCCAAACCTCTTACTTGTATACATTTTTTTTCTTTTTTCATATAATGACCATTTGGCAGAAGCCTCTTAATGAATCTTTAAACAAAAGAAATTTATATATTAATATATATACAAAACCCCAAATTGTGACAAATTAGTATTCCATGAACTCACTAGCAAATTAAAACATATTGCAGACGCATCCAGAGTAAGGTATATATATTATCCGGAAAGGTCCACAGTGTTACTCAAGTGTTTACAAGATATGGAATGGTTTGTACCTGATTACTTTTACTCATCAATGATTGATATGCATGGAAATATTAGTATGTGGAGTATTAATCGTTTTACAGAAGGTGGATTTGTTCCTCGATATTGGCCAAATGACAATAGGTTACAAGTCATAAGACAAATACAGACAGGACATTATGTACTTCAGATTAGTAATGCCTCAGTTTTTGATGAAGGTCTTCACTTTTGCGAGGATTCTGAGATGACTGGTGCTCCCGATTATTATATTCTTCAACTGATAAGTAAGTAACCAATTAAGGCAGAAATCAGTTAGAATAAGGATAAAAAAATTGTAAATCACAAGAACAAAAGCTAAAATAACAAATAAAACAATAAAATTAGCCAATGTGTTTTCCTTCTTGCATATTTGAATTAAATACTCTGATTCTAGATCATTTTAGAAATATTGTAAATACAGACCTCTTAGAAATGCTTCCTTAAATAGCACAAATTTTTTTGTTAAAAAACAGTTACACAATCTTTTGTATCAAGAATATATTTCCACAAGTATGAAAGAAATCTTGTCTTTTTCAGTGCTGGGTATTGTGCTTTCCTTAATCTTAATTCTGAAGGTTAATGAACAAAAAGAGCTGCAAACGAACCAAAATTATAAAAGCCTACTTTTAGTGTGTAGCAATCAGTGTTCGACACTCGCATGCTTAAAGCATATTTCTAAAATTGTCCAATTGTGATTTTTATAAGCTAATAAGAAAGTTAGTGTACGACTCCCACCTTCGGTTTTCGTTTTTGTTATCGCCACTAATGAATGGTAATTAAAAACTGGTCACCATGTCGTACTCAATCACAAGAATCCTTAAATAACTCGCTGGTATCAATAAATTATTCGTCACTAATTGAAACAACTCGCAGTTGTTTTGACATGTAAAAAATGTGCATAGAATTGTCCACGAATTGATTTTCCTCGAAAAAGGGGAAATGCCTAGGTCACACATTCACGGAACACCTCGCCATATCCACAACGGATTAAAGCTCACGGATGATCCCGGAAATGCAGTTTATCGGTTGATGACATATGAATACCAAATTCATATCTTACATTTCTTTTCCAACATATTCATTAAATGTAAGCACACTACAGTTCAATGATTTATAAATTAGTTATATATTCTGAAAACATCAGTATAGGCTTTTCGATTGTACCGTATAGCGGGTTATTTTCGCGGGTTGTAATTTTTCGGTTATTTTAGCGGATAGGACAAAATCGTCAAAATAAATTCCACCAATTTTAAAATTCACCTTCAAAAATGTATTGATACAAGTTTTGAATCAGCAAAAATAATAGCCATCAAATTTTTTTCAATTAAATAGCGAAAATTTACACCCATGAAAATAACCCTCTTTACGGTACTTTATTGTAAGCCTTTGTTCGGTGCAAAAGATTGAGATTATCCCTTTAATGGCCGATACTAGTGCATATTATATTAATTTCTTTAAATGCAATCACTAACTTTTACATTGAAATGCAACTTTTTTTTTAATGAACCATTTTCAATCGTTCACATGTCAAATTTTCTATGTACTCGGCAAAATTACCAGTTAATTCAACAATATATGAAAATATTTAACCATGTGCATTTGTTACATCAACTAGATGAGACGGAGATTTCAATCATGCATTCTATTGTCGAAGAAATAATGAAGGTGAATCGAAGACAGTATGTTGCCAAACGCCAACGATATGGATAAATGAGAGAAATAAACCTATACTGGTTCAGCATAATGTAAACGAATCGTGTTACCTCATTCAACATGTTAATCGATATGACCAAGGAAACTATACGTGTATAGCCGACAATACGATTGGAAGCGGATCAGTAAATATTGTTCTTAAAGTTAGATGTAAGTGTTAATTGACCTTAAGGTAGCACAATACAAAGATATTTTTACTTCCAATCACTAACCTTTGAAATGCTGTAACTTTCTTATAAATGCATAGAAAAAAATAAAAGAGGCATATATATAGATAGATAAGAGAATAATCTTTTAAATGAATGCAATATTTTTATTATGCAATCATTATGTAATCAATTGTTATGTAATTAGTGGCAAAATCTGGGTAAGTTCACTTGTATGATTTTAGCTCTATCATCTCTTTAACTATACAGAAAATGTTAACGAAATCTTAATCAACACATCATGGGCTTCAAAAGAGTGTCTCAGATTATCTCTATGGTATTTCATTCTCTCATAAATCTCTAATTAGTGTTAACATCCTAACCACACAAAAGAAGATAATGTTTAATTAGGTGTAAAATTTGTTCTATACATTCTATCTGAAATCTGAGACACTCTTTTGTAGATAATGGCCATAGGAACAACATATAATAAAATCAACCCTCTAGGAATACCTAGATATTCAGAATATTCAGAAGCTAATTTCATTTGAATGTGGAAATTTGGTGAAAAATATATTAGACACAGTTAACATTATAATTGGTTACATAATTGTTGCTTAATATAAACATTGCATTAATTTGAAAGAGTAATCTGTTAGCTATCCAAAACTACCACTTTTATAAATTTTCAAGCATTATTAAGAAAGTTACAGGATTTTAAAACTTAGGTGTTGGAGTCATAAAATCTTTGTATTGTGCTACCTTAATTAATGACAAATTAACACACAAGATGAACATTGGAAGCATAATATTGCAAATAAGAATAAAGTACTGTTCAGGAGAGCTTTTGTATATAGATTCTTATATTGTATATATTTGGAAATTTATAGTTTCTTTAATCTTTGAAATCGATTTCTTGTCGAGGCTTTTTGAAGCCGACCATTCGACGATAAATATAAGCCCTGAGGGTGATATTGAAGTATATATATATATATTCGAGCTAATACCACGATCAATATCGAAAAAGGCAAATGGTTATCAATAGATGAAATAGAAATTTGAAATCAAGTTGACTACTTTTGATATTTATGGTACTGTTTGTTTCTTTTACATAGATAAACCAGAGGTTTCAATTAATCAGGGTTCGATAGAAAATGCAAATGAAGGTGAAATAAAGAAACTTTGTTGTTATATTGAGAGCTATCCAACACCAACATTAGTAAGATGGTTGAATGGAAGTCAACAGATATTGGTAACATATAATGTTACAGACATTTGTTATACATTCAAGAAAACTAGTCGATACGACCAAGGAAACTATACATGTAAGGCGGAGAATGTCATTGGAAGTGGATCAAATACGACTGTTCTCCAAATACAATGTAAGTTTTGCATTAGCTACTTTTGATTAATATGATTATCGGTATTAACATTTTTGTATTGGTTTGCGCAATCATGAAATATAATGTCTACAGAAGTTTGTTTTGGTCCGCGATAATTGGTTCAAACGAAAACAAATAAATGCATATAAATGTAAAATGAGACATACTGATAGAAAAGAAAAACATTAAATAAAAAGCTTAATGATAACTATTACACAAGACAAGGACAATGTTTTTCAAACTTATGCAACAATAATTACTTTCAATCGTTTTAACATTCTGCTTCAACAAAAGAATCATGAGTGGTCTGTTCTTTCATTTTCAAAATATAATAATTCCTAGCATATTTGTGAATATACCAGTACATTTGACATTTTGGATGCGCATATTGAAAACCTATTTATTTATTCATTTGCAACGTCACAGATTTCTAAAAATCGAAAATGATAGTAATATTAGTTACTTGATGTTCTCAAAAAAGTTACGAATTATTGTTCGAGAGATTATAAATGTTTAATTTGGTTGATAAGTTAATAGAGACATTGTCAACAAGTAAATGATATCAGAACAATGAGATTAATACTTAGAGATCTTAACAAAGTTTTTCATTAGCTGTCAAATCCTAATTCATATGACTTACTTAAAGAATGGGCCGCAATGTTGACCTTCTGAAATCAATGAATGTTTCGAAAAACTAAGGATTTCCTACCCCAGGAGTAGATTACCTTAGCCATATTTGGCACAACTTTTAGGAATTTTTGATCCTCAATGCTCTTCAACTTTGTATTTATTTGGCTTTTTAACTATGTTGATCTGAGCGTCACTGATGAGTCTTATGTAGACGAAACGCGCGTCTGGCGTATAAAATTATAATCCTGGTACTTTTGATAACTATTCCATTAGTGCAATATAATTGAAAATAGATAAATAGCATTCTTTAACGTACTTCTAATACGAAGTTATCAAAAAAGAAACGCAATAACATTCAACTTGAGATTTTTCTTTCATTTTTTGTTAGTTAGTTCTTTAAGTTCAATCACAAAAATTTCGCTAATATCTTTTTGATTTTCAGCGTATACGTTTTCACAATCTTTGATGCATTTTTTCATTTTTTTTATGCATTATTTAACAAATGTGTATGTGTTTTTAAAGATCTACTGTACACACACGCAGCTTATTAATAATAAGTTGATAAAACAATTAACAACCATTGTATTTTTTTTTCCATTTTCTATTACCTTTCAACATGTTAAAATAGATAAACCATTGGTTTCAAGCATGAATGATTTGTTTGAAGAAACGAACGAAGGTGAACAGAAGAAACTTTGTTGTTATGTTGATAGCAATCCAGCACCTATATCAATAATATGGTTAAATGGAAGTCAGGAAATATTGGTTACACATAATGTAAATGAAACTTGTTACACGATCATCAGCGTCAGTCGATTCGATAAAAACAACTACACATGTACAGCGGAGAATATCCTTGGAATTGGATCAGTATCTATCGTTCTTATAGTTAATTGTAAGTGTATAATTCCTTAGCGAAAACTTAGAAATAAAATACGGACATTGGCATTGACAACATAAAGAAGCACGACAAAATATACATATGGCCAACAACGATTATTAAGTAAAGCCATCTTGTTAGTCTTCGTTTTCAACATGGAAATTGTATATGTTGTGCTTTGTTTACTGCCTTTTGGTATTTTCGATTTGAGTTTGGAAATTTTACACACATTTGCTGTCATTTTTAATTGATCATGCATTTTTATTCATGCATCATGCATCACCATTTTATTCTGCTTGCAAACCCATCAACGAGTTGTCGACCTTTAAGAAATATCATATTCACATCAATATGTTCTACTTATCATTATCACAATCAAGTCCTTGTTTCTAGCATGTAAAATACCATGTTTTACTTATAACTGTGGTTGTACTTACATGACCTGCATGATATACGTTGTTAGTTGTGGAAGATGATGTATTTATCATTTTGGAGCACATTCATTCACCCCCAATTGTTGATGGGGTTCGTATTACTTAGTTGTAGTTGTCTATGTTGTGTTCTTTTTTTTGACATTGCATTCTCAGTTTGATTTCGACACATAAGTTTGTATATTCCTTCGATATTTTTACTTGGCTGATGTCACTTTGATTGAAAGGTATGTTGTCAAAATTATTACTAGACACATATAACAATGACAGGTTTATAAAGCTTTAAAACCAGCATTCATACTACATTTTCTACATAAATTAAAAGGAGTACGTCCGGTAAGGGCCGATTTTGGCCTCAATTTTCAGGTTCATCTAACGAAAGATTTCGGATTCTTTTTAAACACTTAAGTGTCTATTTCAATTGATTCAATTAGTTTATGTGAAAGAATTTAACTGATTTAGTCATACAAACGCTCCGATTCAAGCTTAAATATGAAAAATCTATCAAATATGCCAAAAAAAAACGTCACTTTTCAGATGGTTTTTGTCAAAAATGAAAGTGGCAGCATCCGTGTTCATCCTCAACTTTTATTTATGTTGTGTATTATCATCAAATACAACTTACATTTCAATATTATGAATGAACACGAATGCGGCCTCTTTCATTTAAGACGAAAACCGTCTAAAATTTAACTAAAATGCTTAAATTGTGAAGATTTTAGTAATTTAGCATGACTTAATGGTGCTAGTACCCGATATATATGTGCATTGTATTGTCAAAAACATCCCATATTTATGTAGCAGAAGCATTCTACTTTCCAGTAAATAGCTAAAAGATTACATTTTCACAATTTTGTAAAACTGCTATATTTTGGGGCCAAAAAGGGGTCTTACTGAACCTACTCCTTTGTCATGTTTGTACCCCTACAGGAATATGACAGTTGTTTTCCATTCGTTTGATGTGTTTAATCTTTTGTTTTAGCAATTTGATAAGGAAATATTGTAATATAACTTTCTATTTACCCTATTGCAACCAAATGTTTTTTGTAAGAGGATAATGTTGTTCAGTCTTTAGTTTGTTTTCCTTGAAGTATTTCGAATTCTTTTGTGTGTATTTTGTCATATTTTTATAAAATGATAAACGTAAATCATGCAGAATTCTAACTAATCGTATTATATATAATACTTGGCAGAAACAAACATTACGTTGTGGTAAATAAACTCATCATAGATACCAGGACTAAATTTTGCATATACGCCAGACACGCGTTTCGTCTACAAAACACTTATCAGTGACGCTCGAATCTAAAAAAGTTAAAAAGGCCGAATAAAGTACGAAGTTGAGTTATCCTGCTTCGACAATGTTCAATATATTTACAAAATTTCAATATTCAAATATTTATAACTCATTTTGCAGCAACGATATATCTAACGGGGTCAATTACCAATGATGTTACTTATTCTCGACGACACCGTAAGCAATTATAGCGAACGTAAAAGATGATATTGTTGTTAAACGAGGGCAAAAATTAAGTCAAAGAACCCTTACATTAAAAAATATTATAAGTTAATTCGGAATGTTCTTATAATATTAAATGCAAAGACTACAGTTGAAACTATTTAAGATATCATATGATAGAAACTATTTAAATGGAGGAATTAACAATATTTATCTTGCATGGGAATGAACTTATTGTCGCCAATATTTCTTGATCATCTGATATTTTTTTCTCTCAATATAATCTATACAACATGTACAAGTGATAATATATGAATAAAAAAACATTTGTCCTGTTTTTCAAATTTATATAAATATGTGTTGTATTTAATAGACAAACCAGAGGTTTCAATCATACATGACTTTTCTGAAGACGTACACGAAGGTGGAACAAAGAAACTTTGTTGTTATGTTGATAGCAATCCATCACCGACATCAATTAAATGTTTCAACGGAAGTAAGGAAATATCGGTTATATATAATGCTACAGAAATTTGTTACACAATCAACAACGTCAGTCGATATGACCAAGGAAACTACACATGTGAAGCGAAGAATATTATTGGAAGAGGATCAGTAAGGACTGTTCTTAATGTAAAATGTAAGTTTTAAATAATGAATATTAGATAAGCTGTCATATATGGACATTAAAACATAAAATAGCAAAACAGACTCTCACACACGACAATGGATATAAGAAGATGGAATACTAGTGCCATTCAAGGCAATATTTCTAAAAGAAAACCCTTTAAGTTCATATTACGAGCCTTGGTTCATACCGAACACCATACACAGAGCCACTAAAATGACTAGTATGAAAGAAGTCAAAAAGGAAAACCAACAGTCTATTCTGTTTTTTACATGATAAAAAACTAAACGAGAAACACATAATGCTGTGGATTTTCATGTATTATTATTATGTTTATCTAAATTTTAACATATACTACTTTTTTTAAATACGTCCCAACCTTCTCTGTTTTTACATTCTTCATTCATACAAATGTGTACATAAAGGCATATGTTTCGAAGTAAATTTGAAATTTTGGATGCTCAGACCGTTTGTGTACGGGATTTAAATATAGTGTCTAACATTTTAATAGCAATATGTTACCTTCTGTTAAAATATGTATCTGAAGAAAGTATTCTTTTCTTTTCTTTTTTATTCTATTCACTGTACACATTAACAGCTTCATTTACAATGTATAAAAATAAGGTATTCACAACCGATTTTTTTTTTCTTTTTGTAATAATTGACGTTTCAAATAGATAAACCATTGGTTTTGATCAAGCATGATTTGATTGAAGAAACGAATGAAGGGGAAACGAAAACACTTTGTTGTTATGCTGATAGCAAACCAGCACCAACATCAACGAGATGGTTCAATGAAAATAAGGAAATGTCGGTTACTCATAATGGTAAAGAAACGTGTTGCACAATAGAGAAAGTCAGTCGATACGACAGTGGTGTGTACACATGTACAGCGGAGAATATCATTGGAATTGGATCATTAGCGACGGTTCTTAAAGTGAAATGTAAGTAAATCAACTATTAATAAAAAAATGAATTATTGACATTGAAGAAAATATAACTAAAAGCAAAATGAATAAAAAATGCAAACATTTTAATAAAAAGTGTAAGAATTTGTAAGATTTTTTAAAGTTCCTTTTTAAGTAATTTCCGGTCTTTATTTTGTTCTTCTGTGAACGATGCAAATTTGGACATGGATGCACACGTTCAACTTGAAAAAAAAACGCAAATAATTTTTCTATCGTTAAAAGCCAATTTAAGAAACGTATTACTAATGAGAATTATTCTTAATGGTTACTTCTGATTTAGATATACGTTTCTTAAAACTAAAGCACGATTACCCAGTTTAATAGAATTTGAACAGATGGATGTGATTGTTTACATATTTGTTACTGCGTTTATGAATTCCATATAATGAATATCAATATAACTGAAATCAAAATAACACTTATCAAAACTAAAACAAAATTTAGAATGGAAATGGGGAATGTGTCAAAGAGACAACAACCCGACCATAGAACAGACAACAGCAGAAGGTCACCAACAGGTCTTCAATGTGGCAAAAAATTTCCCGCACCTGGAGGCGTCCTTCAGCTGGCCCCTAAACAAATATATATACTAGTTCAGTAATAATGAACGCTATACTAAACTCCAAATTGTACACAAGAAAACTAACAAAGGCCAGACGCTACTGACTTGGTTCAGGCGAAAACATGCGGCGGGGTTAAACATGTTTACGAGATCTCAACCCTACCCTATACCTTTAGTCAATGTAGAAAAATGAACGCATAACAATATGCACATTAAGATTGAGTTCAAGAGAAGTCCGAGTCTGATGTCAGAAGATGTAACAAAAGAAACTAAACAAAATGACAAAAATACATAATACCCTAGTCCCACTAGGCCACGATCGCACTACGATCTGTGAAAAAAATGCAAATTTTGATGATCGTAGTGCGATCGTGGAGATCGCAGTAAGGTCGTATCACGGTCGTGGTGAGGTCTTCAAGATCGTGAAGAGCGTGGCCAACTTTGAACATGTTCAAAACAGTCGTGGTGCGGTCGTGGCGAAATCAGGTCGTAGTAGAAGCGTAGTGAGAGCGCACTAAGATCGTAGTAAGATCGCAAAGGTCGCTGTACAATCGTAGCGAGAGCGTAGCGAAAGCGTGATTCTATTCGGAGAGACTGCGCTACGATCGCACAGCGACGTTATCACGACCTCACTACGACCATCACGTTCTCACTGCGACCCAACTACGCTTCCACTACGACTATACCACGCTGTTCAAGACCATAATACGATTCTAGCACGCCCTTGCCGTCCTCATCACGCTCTTCTTACGACCTGACTACGTTCACACTACGACCATCATTCTCATTGTCATTTTCACATAAAATATATAAAAAAAGCTCCCTAGATTTTGTTTGTTTGAATGTAATTATCCATTGCTCTAACGGCTCAACCATGCTTCTCGTTTTTATATAGATTAGACCGTTGGTTTTCCCGTTTAAATGGTTTAACACTAGTAATATTTTGTGTCCTTTATAACGTGCTGATTGATGTGAGCCAAGGCTCCGTGTTGAAGGCCGTACCTTGGCCTATAATGGTTTACTTTTATAAATTGTTACTTGGATGGAGAGTTGTCTCATTGGCACTCATACCACATCTTCCTATATATATTGCTACATCTATGTCATATCTGCTATCGTTCACTAAAATATCGTCATTGAGCTTCATGGACCAGCAATAGGTTGTAATTTAGGTTGGATTGGTCGGTCCGACTTCTCTGCTTGATCAGGATTCGTTACTTTGCTCCCCCTGCCTCTACATCAACTCCTACCACTATGCCCACGTGTTCTGGTAGATTTTGGTGGCATGACTGTATTGTTTCCGAGAAATCTACGATTTAATCAGAAATAGAAGGAATTGAACTGTATTGATATGGATCACGATGTTGACGTTATTGCTGAGAACGTAGTAAGATCGCGCTATGAACGTAGTATAATCGTGGTAAGAACGTGTAATAATCGCAGTAAGATCGTGTTGCAATCGGATAACTCGTGGTATGGTCGTAGTGAGAGCGTGAAGAGCGTAGAAAGATCTTGATAAGCGTAGTGAGGTCGCAGAATAAGCGCAGTGAGAACGTGGTATAATCGTAGCGGGATCTTTGTAGAAGCGTAGAGAGGACGTAGTAGCATCGTGAAAGCAACGAAAATTTACATTTTCATGCCGCTCATACCGCGACCTCACCACGACTACTAGCAGTTAACTGACGTGCCAGCTCCAGACTTCAATTACACTGATTAAAAGATTATGTCTCCATCATATGAATATCAGGCATAATCCCTCCCGTTAGGGGTTTAGTATCATACCATCATAACATATATGAGAAAAACACAACCCGTGTCATGCCAATAACTGTCTTTTTTAAAATAAATGTGTTTAGTTCCGATGCAAAGACCCCATAAGTGAATCAATATTACAGCCAAAATATGCAATCTTTAATGACCTGACAACAGTATCGTAACTATATCCCTTCTTAATAAGTCTATTTCAAGGTTTTGTTAGCTTCTGAGGTGAATACTGACATTGTTGTGCTTTATAAAGAATATTACCATAAAAGATTGTATGTGGAATACCTGAACGTAGAAGAAGTCTTCATGTAGAGTTATATTTACGAATGATGTCCTTGTACCGATGATAAAATTTAGTAAATGTTTGACTAGTTTGTGATATCGAAAACCCTGGTTTAATAACTTTTCAGTAATACATAAATTCCTCTCGTTAAAATCTTAAATGCTGTTACATACACGAGCGAATCGTACAAGTTGGGATATATAGACAACGTAAGATGGTGACAAGGGACGTCACCATCTAAAAATGGATAATTTACGATAGGAAATGAAAAGCATCTTTTTATCATAAATTTTAGTATTAAGCTTCCCGTTAATGATATAGATATCAAGATCAAGGAAAGGGCAATGGTCATTGTTAGTATTAACTTTATTTAAAGATCGGTTGTGGATTTTTGTCATAAATTGTAACTCATAGCAATACAAAAACAGGTCCGCAATTAGTGTGCATAGTTAATTAGTCCCCATTGGAATTCCGATAACCTGACGAAATACGGAATATCCAAAGCGAACAAAAAATTCAAGAGCAGATATAGTATCAAAGCATGTCCAATTGACATAGTTCTTTTGTTTATTGCTACTAAAAATGACATAAAAGAGTTAAAACATATATATTCATATTCTGAATTTTTAAATGACCATTTAATTAGGTGTGTGATTTTTTTCTTAATAAGAATGTGAGGCAATGTGGGATATAGGGAAGAAAAATCAAAACTTTGAACAGATTCAAAATCATCAATATACATGTAAGCATGCAATTTATCAACAACTTCCAAAGAATTTTTGACACTCCAAAAGTAATTTATTCCACTATTTTCAAAGGCATTATTTGAACAATTTATTATCAGGTTTTTTTTTATTTTACCAAGTGTACTGGTAAGAGGAATAGACAATTTAGTAGTGTAACAATGGCTTGAAGACGAAAAAATCTCTATTCGTAAGGTGTTTTGTGTAGCTTCGGAAGCCAATACATAGTTGGGACTTTCATTGTATTTGGTTCTGCTTGTGAAGATGTAGCTAAAAGTTTATGTTTGTTACATATGCCGTTTTCTGAAAATGGAGTCAGTTGGAATGTTGATGAATTAGTGATTTCTTTTTTCAGAACCTCAATTTAAAATTCACGTCAACAATAATTATATTATTAGCAGCTTTATCGGTCGGGACACAAATAAATTCCTTGGCTAGTTCTTTTAGTTTATGTTTGATACGAGAAATAGGTTTATTGTGGTTGATGTTAAGAGTAAAATGTTCCTTAAAATGTTGAACGAGTATATCAACTCTGTTCATTACTGAAATAATGAAAGAGTCCAAAGACTTTTTATCAGCTTTTTCTCGTTTTATTAATTTCAAACAGTAAGCACGGAGTGAGTCGTGGATGATATTACGACACTCATTCCAATTAATAATTGACGGGGGACAATAATTATGTCCTTTACGGGAGAAATAATTTTAACTTTCGTCTTGAACGATGTTAAGATCCCCTGTTATAACGTGGGAAATTGGTCCATACATGTATTTTGAATTACTGCAATTACATGACGTAGGTGTATTTTCACTGATATAAACATTTTTACACAATTGGCTATAATTAAACACATATTTCCGGGTAGATTTTTTGTAAATAAAACAAATAAGTGGGAGCTCAGTATTATCAAAATATCCAGAAATTTGTTCTTTAACAGATGGTCGTTAAAAATACCAGCAATATTTACAAAATCAAAACCATTATTGACATATTTTATTCTAATAAAATGTTTTTTATGATCTTCAGGGCGATCAATTTTGGGTAATAGTTTAGAATAACAATATTCCATTATAATTTGAGCGATTTCATACTTAGGACTGCGACATAAAATTGTGTTGCAATTCTCTAATATTTTATTTAACTTATTAACCGGTAATGAACAGAGCTTTGTTAACAGATAATGTCTGCCGTTGTTTTTTGAAATAGAAATTAGGTCCGAAATATTGGTATGATTGGTCCGAAATTTTCTTTGATTGAGATTTTTTCTAGGTTGGAAGTACACTATAACTGATATAATTGACCTGTTTCCAGAATGCTCGGAAAATTGCATTTTTTTTTGTTAACTGTTTCAAAAACTGTCGTCTTATTTAACACAATTGAACATAATTTTTAAATATGAAAGTAACTAGTAAAATTAAGATTGGTTTTTTGTTCGAACTAGGTATTCTCGCCGAACTATCCGCCGTCCATCAGTGTTTATACAATAGCACATTCACGTATTCGAACAATTTCGGCAGTTTGTTTTCGCGATTCTTGCTGGAATTCGGAAATGAACTATGCTGAATATTTTGCAGAAACCGTAGTAATGAGAAGACCAAACAAAACAACAAAACTTTCTATAATTTATGATTTCAAATAAACTATAATTATTATACCGATTTGATACGCAGACGAACAGACTACAACAGTTACTTAATTTCGCTGACGTCAAACCTGTACCACAGTATAACCTGAGTTTTTTAATGGAAATATACGAACTTAATATTTATAAACTATATTGAAATTAAATTTAGAGGTATATTAGATTTAAAACATGCAAAATGAGCATCGTGGACAGAAGATTTGATTATGTTATAGCAAAATACAGGTACTTTCCTCGACTTTTTAAATTCATCGTAAAGCAGTTTTACGACTCATTTAAAGAGATAGTGTAATATATGTCAAAGGGACAACAATTCTTTATCTATTAACAAAAACACATTTGAAGGAACCAATTTTCAGTTTAATATTTCTCAAATTTTTGTGCTATTTTCACATTTCCTGACCGGTGTGAGAAAAATATTTCTCCTCACAAGTAAAAAATCTGTTCTCGGCAAATGATTGGTTGAAATTTAATTGTGACGTTAAGTTTCTTGTTTTCTTCTGAATTTTCTTATTATGACGTCACGAAAAAGGCGACCATGCCTGATGACGTCACATCAAAAGTACAAAACTTTCCTCAAATCTTTAAAAAAGAAGGATAAAAATCATAAGAGAAACAGATTCCACCACTGTAACTCGCGATCGTGTATTACGATATTTCTCCACTCTCATCAGTTAAACTCGTCAAGCCTCGCGCTTTAAATATTAAAATTTAACTGGAGTGGAGAAATTTCGTTATACACTTGTTGCAGTGGTGGAATCTATATATAACCAATGTTTAAAAGAGAGTCTTACGATACCATAAGAGCATTCAATCTCATTTGTTGAAAACAAACTGATATCTATGTAAACGAAATCTATGAAAAGCTTATGTCACACGGTTTACAATATACAACATATAAACAAAAACTGTTCCACATGTGGCACCTGCCGTGTTATACATTTTAGTATTAACCTGGTGATAAGGTCTTATTTGATGAAAAGAGGATTTGATTATGGTTACTTCTATTGAACACATCCGTCGGCATCTGTCAATTAATTGTTCAATGATGATCAATCACCTCGTGCTAATATTCTTCATATTTTGAAATGGATGGTTTCAACTTCACCACTTGGAATTTTGGTTTAATAGCAGCAGTACTTTATTCAGGTTATTATAGTGATTTAGTTATAACACACTGTTGGCTGTTGTTCCCAAATTATTTACATTTTATCCTATTATGTGTTTGTTTTGCTCATACTTGGTTGTCAGTATACTAAAATTTTATACAACTGTCACACACGGGAGATGTATAGCTGGCTGTAAAATCAGGTGTAAGCAACAATTATCGACAATAGAATACCCTGTTCCAAATCAGGAATATGACAGTTGTTTTTCATTCGTTTGATTTGTTTGCTCTTTTGAATTTGTCATTTTTTAATGTACTTCCGATTATAATTTTCCGTTTGTCATACAACTGTTTATCTAAGAAAACATGGTATACTGATTTAAATACTGTGGATTCATTATTAAACGTTCAAAGAATAACAAATGTTCTATATGTTTGAATGCAGACTTCTGCCAACCACGAAATTAGATATCTACGAACATAGAAGTTTTCCTTAATCCACGAAAATTGGTACTCACGAAAATAAATGAATTCACAGTATGTCTTTCAATGTTTAGCCTTTTGTTGACTATGCACATTTTCATATCCGGTTTAAAGACTTAAATACATGTATTTTGAGTAAAACATTAACTCTGTACAAAAAATCTGTTAATTCAAAACATGAAGTTAACAAATACTTTTTTACTTTTTCATTGTATGCTAGAGCAAAGAAAATTAATCCAATTAAAATGACTTTAGTACCTACCAAAATTTTTGAATTCTGAGTAACTGTCTTTAACACGGAATAATATGAATCTTAAACAGATAAATGTTTAGATACACGACACACATACACAACTGGTAAATTAAGGACATGTGGTATGATTCAAATAAAACAACTATATAGCAAGGCTCAAATGAAGTCAATGTTAGCAGTAATAGGTAACAGAAATGAACAAAAAACTACGGTATAGTCGGTTCTAAGAGGCTGCGATATAAAAAGATATGAAATAATCCAATTAAAGAACATTAACGACATAATGTTTAAGAAAAATATACAAAAAACAAATATGCCAGCCATGAACCTGTGAGAACCAGAGCACTACATGCCATCGACTTGTTTGGCCTTTTAAACGCTTTTGGTTCAAGTTCACTGATGATTCTTTATACGAAATATACGTCTTGCGCACACATATTATTGCTGGTATCTCCAATGCGTTTAATGGATATGTAATAGCAGTTTAGCTTAACATATGATACTTTTATAACCTATAAGGATTTTTTTTGTTGTCTTTTTGTCTCAAATAGACAAACCAGTGGTATCCAGGAAGCATGATTTGATTGAAGAAATACATGAAGGTGAAACAAAAAATCTGTGTTGTTATGTTGATAGTAATACTGCAATAACGTCAACCAGATGGTTTAATGGAAGTCAGGAAATTTTCACTACACATAATGTTACAGAAACTTGTTACACTATCAAAAACGTAAGTCGATACGACCAAGGAATCTACACATGTATAGCGGAGAATACCATTGGAACTGGATCAATTACTATAGTTCTTCAAGTTAAATGTGAGTAGTTATTAAATGTTAAAATACACGTTGACATGAAAATTGTATACATAATACATCGTAAATATAATAGCAACTACAAATGATCTTTTACACTACAATGCATTGATCAAATTTTTGATTCCTCAATGATTATATTTTAGGTAACTTGATAACAATGCCTTTCCAGCCAATAAAAAATGAAACATTTTTTTTTACGAACATTTGTTAAATAACATATTTTTACATAAATGCATAAGTGTTTGTTAATATTACTAGCTTTTCTTTTTTTCGTGTAGTTACATCATACATTTGTATCATCTAGTGTTTTGGGGTGTTGTGTAATAATTTTCATTCATATCAAAAATATATGATACTTTAATTATTGATACTTTTCATTAATATTTAATAATACGAAAGTTGAGATCAAGATTAACACATTTATCCTGCTCCAGATATAATCTTCTGTTTGTAAACACTACAACCTTCCTTAAACAGGTCTAATAACATGTTATACCAGTTAAATAAATCATTGTTACCTTATAAACTTGATTTAAAAATACATGAACAATTCTTTTGTTAAGTGATAATCTTTGAGATTGTGTGAAAACATAAAGTATGTTTAATGTTCTTTAGCTAATTATCAACTTAAAGAAAATGTACAACCGTTACAAAGTGTCGTCCTTGGGGGATTACTCGGAACCATTGCTGTGCTTGTTGTTGGGATAGGAATTCTGTTTTGTAAGTACGCAGTGCTAGCATTCTGTAAACATATAAGAAACAAAAACAAAATAGAAAAGGCATGTTTAAGATTTGGAAAAGGATTCGTAATAAAAAAAGGTTCTATAAAAATTTGGTTTTGAAGTTTGGTTGTTTTCATTACAGTTCACATGCAACGGAAGAAGAAACAGAGGTGTGTACAATTAAATATTTTTAATATCACAGACAAAAGGATTAATTATCGATTTTAGAATATTTGTGCATTATCTGAGACAACGTGGGGCCAAATGACATACAAATATATAAAGTAAGAAATATTTTATTTGGCAAAAGTACAAAATTGTACGGCCACGGCTTGACAAAGAATGGGACTGCCGAGAAACATAATTGGCAAGTCCCTAGTATATATAATTAAACCTTATAGTCCATTCCTTATTCCTTATTTCCACATTATTGTCCATTCCTTATTCCTTATTTCCACATTATTGTCCATTCCTTATTCCTTATTTCCACATTATTCTTATTCCTTATTTCCACCTTATTGTTATTCCTTATAATGTCATTTCCTTATATATCAATATAATATCCTTATTAACATTATTGCTTCCAAAATATATCGGATGCTGGCCCTGGGAAACAGAAGCTCAGCGGATACATAATTCCATTATAAGAAGCATAATATATTTGTAGATGTTGTGTCGCTATTTTCGCCATTAAATGGTCGGAGTCTTTGTCTGAAGCCGTGACGAAGGATTGGGATTACAATGGTCGGAGTCTTTGTCTGAAGCCGTGACGAAGGATTGGGATTACAATGGTCGGAGTCTTTGTCTGAAGCCGTGACGAAGGATTGGGATTACAATGGTCGGAGTCTTTGTCTGAAGCCGTGACGAAGGATTGGGATTACAATCGGAATAAGCTACCAGTCATTTCAACCTGAAAAATAGAACAAAAACAGCAGAAAAACGAACAACATGATATAACATAATATAACATTTAACACATGTATATTAACTACATTTTAGGAGTATGTCTTTTATCTAAGTGGTGGGTGGGTGGGTAACTTTTGAAACAAACATTAGTTAATTCATACGGAACCCAATTTTTTGCGTCTTCCCTCTGCTGTATCGTACGTGGTAAAGAAAGAATGATGACGTCACAGTTATCAAGGTTAAAATACTTAACGTGACTCATAATACATAACAAGTTCCACCACGTGTTCAAAGCGGGACAACTCCCAAAACGTAAGCCCACTTTCCTCCGATAACATGATTTATTCTTCATAGGAATAAATCTTATTATCTGAGACAACGTGGGGCCAAATGACATACAAATATATAAAGTAAGAAATATTTTATTTGGCAAAAGTACAAAATTGTACGGCCACGGCTTGACAAAGAATGGGACTGCCGAGAAACATAATTGGCAAGTCCCTAGTATATATAATTAAACCTTATAGTCCATTCCTTATTCCTTATTTCCACATTATTGTCCATTCCTTATTCCTTATTTCCACATTATTGTCCATTCCTTATTCCTTATTTCCACATTATTCTTATTCCTTATTTCCACCTTATTGTTATTCCTTATAATGTCATTTCCTTATATATCAATATAATATCCTTATTAACATTATTGCTTCCAAAATATATCGGATGCTGGCCCTGGGAAACAGAAGCTCAGCGGATACATAATTCCATTATAAGAAGCATAATATATTTGTAGATGTTGTGTCGCTATTTTCGCCACATGGTCGAATTCAGTGGCTATGCCAAGAGTTATTGGACACTGAGTTCGACCACCGCCACAAATGCGGTAGCGACACAACACACCCGCCGTGACCGTACTTTTAAATGACCACACACATATATTTATATTTAAATTACCCTGTAATGAAATAAGAAAAAAAAAAATTGCCCACATGAGATAAAGTAACGCCATCAGATGTGAATATATCGGGCTTATTATATATTTCAGGCTATTTTATGTAACAACCTGAGTCCTCCCAATTGTATAATAGCTAAGCGGCAAAGGTGTACATTCTTGTGGCTGCTTTATTCATGCTTATTGGTTTTTACCATATCTCCGATTCAAAATGAAACTGAATCCATTATTCCTACATGTATTCAAACTTTTAAAACTTAGAACACATGAACACTGGTACTTGTCACCAAAGTCAGAGAATAAGGGGACTTTAACCTTTGGTCTTTGCATTTCATATTTTTAACAAATAAATTAGACAATATTCTAATTTAGTTTCTGTTATTTCTATACATGTACCATGACAACATTGATCCGTTTTTGAGAATGGGATAACAATAATAGCAAAATGTTGCAACGTGATCTTTCTTTACGGATAACAGTTAGCTGTCCTATAAACCCATTTAATTTGTTTCAAGTGACATATAAGCAATAAATATAGTTGCATGCAATAAAAATGCCTTAAGTGATTCTAAAAGTGGTGGCCAAATGATATCATAATTATACAATTTACGGAACGCTTCGAAAGCCACTAGACATGTACACTATGTTTCTGATGTATCTACTTGATACAAATCAAAAATACTAAAAAGGAACAATTTACAGACACTGTGTCCTATCAATGTATCTACTTGATACAAACTAAATTATCCTTAAAATACACAATTTACAGACACCGTGTCCTATCAATGTATCTACTTGATACAAACTAAATTATCCTTAAAATACACAATTTACAGACACTGTGTCCTATCAATGTATCTACTTGATACAAACTAAATTATCCTTAAAATACACAATTTACAGACACTGTGTCCTATCAATGTATCTACTTGATACAAACTAAATTATCCTTAAAATACACAATTTACAGACACTGTGTCCTATCAATGTATCTACTTGATACAAACTAAATTATCCTTAAAATACACAATTTACAGACATTGTGTCTTTTCAATGTATCTACTTGATACAAACTAAATTATCCTTAAAAGACATAATTAACAGACACTGTGTCATATCAATGTATCTACTTGATACAAACTAAATCATCATTAAACGACACAATTTACAGACACTGTGTCTTATCAATGTATCTACTTGATACAAACTAAATTATCCTTAAAAGACACAATTTACAGACACTTTGTCCTATCAATGTATCTACTTGATACAAACTAAATTATCCTCATAAGACACAATTTACAGACACTGTTTCCTAACAATGTATCTACTTGATACAAACTAAATTATCCTTAAAAGACATAATTTACAGACACTGTGTCATATCAATGTATCTACTTGATACAAACTAAATTATCCTTAAACGACACAATTTACAGACACTGTGTCATATCAATGTATCTACTAGATACAAACTAAATTATCCTTAAAAGACACAATTTACAGACACTTTGTCCTATCAATGTATCTACTTGATACAAACTAAATTATCCTTATCAGACACAATTTACAGACACTGTGTCATATCAATGTATCTACTTGATACAAACTAAATTATCCTTAAAAGACACAATTTACACACACTGTATCCTATCAACATATCTACTTGATACAAACTAAATTATCCTTAAAAGACACAATTTACAGACACTGTGTCATATCAATGTATCTATTTGATACAAACTAAAATATCCTTAAAAGACACAATTTACAGACACTGTGTCCTATCAACATATCTACTTGATACAAACTATATTATCCTTAAAAGACACAATTTACAGACACTGTGTCCTATCAACATATCTACTTGATACAAACTAAATTATCCTTAAAAAACACAATTTACAGACACTGTCCTATCAACATATCTACTTGATACAAACTAAATTATTCTTAAAAGACACAATTTACAGACACTGTCCTATCAATGTATCTACTAGATACAAACTAAATTATCCTAAAAAGACACAATTTACAGACACTGTGTCATATCAATGTATCTACTTGATACAAACTAAATTATCCTAAAAAGACACAATTTACAGACACTGTGTCCTATCAACATATCTACTTGATACAAACTATATTATCCTTAAAAGACACAATTTACAGACACTGTCCTATCAACATATCTACTTGCTACAAACTATATTATCCTTAAAAGACACAATTTACAGACACTGTGTCCTATCAACATATCTACTTGATACAAACTATATTATCCTTTAAAGACACAATTAAACACACTATGTCCTATCAACATATCTACTTGATACAAACTATATTATCCTTAAAAGACACAATTTACAGACACTGTCCTATCAACATATCTACTTGATACAAACTATATTATCTTTAAAAGACACAATTTACAGACACTGTCCTATCAACATATCTACTTGATACAAACTAAAATATCCTTAAAAAACACAATTTACAGACACTGTGTCATATCAATGTATCTACTTGATACAAACTATATTATCCTTAAAAGACACAATTTACAGACACTTTGTCCTATCAATGGATCTAATTGATACAAACTAGATTATCCTAAAAAGACACAATTTACAGACACTGTGTCCTACCAGAATATCTCCTTGATACAAACTAAGTTATTCTAAAAAGACATAATTTACAGACACTGTGTCATAACAATGTATCCGCTTGATGCAAACTAAATTATCCTAAAATGACACAATTTACAGACACTGTGTAAATATTCGTCCTGATAGATATGCCTGAAATATTTGCCACTGGACATTAAGCAACCAACAATCAATCAATCCTATTAAAATATCAACTTAGTACAGAGAAAAATTGTGGTCTAATAAATTATCTGAATTAATGAAATATATTGGAATACCCTTTAACAAGCATTGTAATAGTAATTTCAAACAGAAACTAGAAGATTTCTACAAAATTAAATTAAATTTGAACTATCTAAGATAAAAGATGGAAACTGTGGTTAACTTTTTTTTTTTTTTATCACTAAATTAAGAATAAGTGCACACTCATTATCAATAGAAACTGGTAGGTATGCAAGACCAACAATACCCTCTAATGAGAGATTTTGTAAATTTTGCACTGGAAACACGGATACACAAAATATTTTAACATGTATGTATTCGGTTAAGTTAGGTGCATCTTCTAAATGTACACCAACATAAATACTTATGTAAATAAGGAAAGCATCTATCCATGTGTTAATATCAGTAATCTTTTTACTTAGTTTAGTTTGGATAATCAGCTGTCCATTTGTATCTACTGTTCTGTGCCTGAATTTGTATTAAAGCAATAATATATACCTAAATCTACATATTCGCCATTAATTATTTTGTTCCGAGTTTTGTGAAACATTTAAACATAGATTATCATTTGCACTAGTTATTGGCAAATATTAGAACTTTGTGTTATACCTGTATTCGATTGTTGCCTTTCATTGACTGAGTCAGGAGATGTAACACTAACAGTAGCTGGAGAGTGAATAAGGGCATTGCCATTGACAATCTGAACAACTTCATTCCTAAGTTCTGGAGTCATCATACATGTAGCTAAAACTTGCGTGGAAGTATGCTGTCCAACGACATTGCTAGATCTGTTTCCCAACGGTGTCGGTACGCCCCTCTGCTGTACCCTTTGCCTTTGGCTGCATTTATAAGGACTTTTAGAGGGCCTTTGTGACATACGATCTGCTTTCCCGATTTCCATAAGATGTTTGGTTTTTAAAACTGAAAAATTACTACAATAATATTAGTGAAACGACCGTTGAAAAGTTATAATATCTATACAACTCGTCTAAACATCAACCCAACAATGTTAGATCTGTATATTTTATAAACTTCATACATTTATTCATTATTGGTTTCTCTTTAAATTTCTTGCTGTGTAGCAGATGAAACATTTCATATAACGATAGTTTTAAAATCGCAGACGTCCATGCGACACGTGTCTTTAAAACCATGTGCGCAGTTTTTATCTGAAATTACGGGTCTGTTAAAAGTTTAAAATTTCTATTTTTGGAAATATAATTCATGATTTCCACTGAATTAAACCAACAATTAAAAATTTACAATGAAATATTTAGAAACTCTTTACAGAAGAAACAACAAAAGATATAAAATCTTTAACACTATTTTATACTGGATCAAAACCATGTGCTTTTCCTATCTTTCAAACTTTCCGAACCTTTTCAGTAAAATAAGATTTTTTGAAAGACATCCATTTCATATACCAAATCAAAGAAATATTATTAACTTTTGAAACAAACATTAGTTAATTCATACGGAACCCAATTTTTTGCGTCTTCCCTCTGCTGTATCGTACGTGGTAAAGCTTCCCAATGACTGGTGTTCAACCTCGAACAGGAAAACCAACGGTATAATTCAATTAAAAAAACGAAAACATAAATCACTCATGGACCTTACTAACAAACGACAACAACTGATCAAAGGCTCGTTACTCATAAACTTAGAACAGGTGTATAAAAGTACCGGGTGTTCAAACATTTTAAGAGGTGAATTTATTTTGAGTAGTTTTGTTGTTAGGAATACAGATGTAATCATTTTTACACGAATTAATGAATTTGTTGTTCATAGTTCATGATTGTTTTAATTTGATGAAACACCTGACAAGCATGTTAGTTTATTTAAATCAAAGGTATTTAGCGTTATCGTTCTACAATGAAAAATGGCAGGAAAGTCACAATCCTTAAGACAGCTGGACTCTCACGAAATTTACGCGCACCAACTTTATTGTGCATTCCGATAATTAATGTATCTGTAGTAGGGATGTCAACGCTTACTCGAGTACTCAAGTATCGCTAGGTAGTACCGAGTATTGATTACTAACTTTATTGTGCATTCCGATAATTAATGTATATTTAGTGATGAAGATTTGTATCATAGAATATATTTACACATACTTTTAGAATTTTGTCTACAATTAATCTTGGATCTCAAAGGGGAAATGATGATGAAAGTGGTCATTATATGGAGATATATATGATAGATGAGAGCATAGTGACGCCATGGCAAGGTATTGATTTTAAAAATGTAATCATAAAATAAGAACTAACAATATCATACCTAAATCAGATTTGATAAGGGACATGTAATGTGAATGAACTGAACAAAGATACCAGGATTATGAATTGTGTATGCCACACGCGCATTTCCTGCTGTAAAGTATTTCATGTTCTAGGCGTAACATGAAGTTGAACATGAACAAAGCACCATAAATATTCAATTGCAGTTTCTAATTTCGTACACTTTACTTGTGTTTGTTACAAATGGAAGAATATTTTTATTTACACGTTATGAATATTATGATTTTACTGTTTACAACTTACGTTCTGGAAATTTGGGTCATCGCTGATTTACAACTTTTAATCTTTTTTCGCTTTTTATCTGAACGTCATTGGTTAGTCTTTTGTAGATGACACACGTCTCTGGCGGACATACAAGTTTGGTATTTTTGAGAATTTAAATTCATATGTGATGTTTCCGTGAACCTGACTGTAGAACCCTTATTTTGACTGCGATAAAGAGGGCAATTAAAATTTCAACCTTATATCATTCTTGTTACTTTAATTATGTTGTAATTTGAACGAAAAAAATAAAATGATCGTGATTGTAATAATTCATAATCATTATACATGCACTTTCTTTTCAGAATATTAATTGTAGATAACGCGATTTAAATAAAAAAAAGTATGCATCTTTTTTATTCCTTTTGAAATTTGACTTTCTTTTATCTTTTATAGAAATGACGTCAACAATAAAATAATGACGCCTTTTCCTTAAGATAACTCTAGGTATAAAACACTTCTCGTATACCTCGGATGTTCGCAGATTATCTACTGATTCGAAGTGTAATTTTTCAACCATTAAACTAAAAAAAAACCGTTAACAGTATCATATGACGCAGCAATATCAAACACTGACATTAGTTAAGCAAAAATATACATGTTTAATTGTTCGAATAAGAATGAAAATTTCATCTTTTTTTCATTAGAAAACAGCCGCCCGATTATAGTTACAGTGGAAAGATCAATTGTTGAAACCAGAGATATAGCTCCGATATCTGCAGGACATTCATCAACATCATCTGATGATGACAGAAATGTTGCGGTATATTTGGAAGATGGTTATGAGCATCCATACAACACTTTGTTGGCAAATAATCGAGATGACGACGAACATGTTTATCTCAATCCGAATAATACACCAAACAGTGAAAACGAAACTCCTTCTGAGAACGCTGCTTGTGGATGTTCATATGAATTAACTGAACAAGACTCCCTACCAGATCAAGCAAAAACACATTGTGAAGAAAATGATGGTGATAAAAATAATGAATCCGAAATATAATGAGATTGAGTGCAAGAAAACAGATAACGATTTTCTTCAATCACACATATAATAACGAAAAAACAGATTACATTACTCTGTCACTAAAACATGAGTCTATATTTAGTTCTGTGTAACTCTATATCAATTATTAAATGGGGCCTGTGTACATATGATTCAATTGATTCAATTGACTAAACTGATTGATTGACGTCATGAATTGAATTCTTAATATGTTTGATTTATTTGATATATTGATTTTTTTTATAAATCTTATCATATCATATGTATACTTTGTAAACTCTGTCTCAAATTTTGACTAAATTATAGATATTTATCGACTAAAATTAAAACTAAACGACAAAATTGATGATTTCATTTTCCCATTTGTCATCCAGCAGGGCTTGCATACATGGAGTATATGTTTTTTTTTCTTTCATGTCGCTGCATATATATAAAAATTTCTAATAGATGGTCAAAGTATACCTTTTGAGATCAAGGTTATTGTATGCTGACCCTTATTATCTTTTATCTTATGTAAGTCAAGCTATAAGGCAGACTTAACAGTGTCGTTGAAATCCTTCATCTGAAGTTCGTGAAATCATTGAAAAAATAGTTACCAATCAAGGAATTAGTCTTGAGGAGACCTATACTCGACATCGAAGCGGGAAGTCAAAGAATAATTCTAGCTTTATTTCTATTAATTCTACATAAAACTCCTATCTCTCTTATGCAGACTTTATTATTCACTCTAGTTTGTCTACTTTACGTTTAAAACACGTCTTTTAAACTAATATATAGATTGTCAATCCAATACTAGTAATCAAGCGCTTTGATAATATTGGTTCCAAAGATTTATTCTTATCTAACTGGTTAGAAATTTAACAAAGTCCTTCATCTAATAGCAACTTGACAAATTATAGCACTGATTTAAGTGAAAATGGATCCCGTTATATAAGTTCTTAACCAACTACGGGTAAAATCAACTAAAGGAAACATTACATCTGACAAAAACTGACAATCCCGTCAAAAGTAATATTACCGCAAAATATGTCTACTATAAGAAATATAAACAATAACACATATTTGTACTGCTCCTTTGTATTAAAAATGTACATTAGACTAACGGTTCGTAATATTTATCAATAAGCATGAATTGGTTATGCATATTAAAAGAATTAAAATCGGCCTAACTACTGGGGTATTGTGAATTAATACAGATGTCATTTAAAATGTACTCATACATTATCGGTCGACCGTTGTCTCAAAGTATATTTTCTATTATCTTTATAATGATTATTATTATCAGGAAACGGATTTTTAAAGAAATTTATTGATTTATTTATTTAGATACGAGGTTTCTTCCGATAATTGAAAACAAAAATATTTTATTTTGGGGCAGATGTCGATTTTACTCTTCTTTATAAAAAGTCAAATAAAAACTATTGGTGATATATGGGACGATAACACGAAAATTTGTAAATTTTGCAGTGCAATAAAATGACATCTAATGGATACACGTAACTGATTTTCGAAATACTCACGAAATAAACATTACCTACCACACATATTCTTGCAAATAGAAAAAAAAATCAAACCCAAAACAAACAATGTTGTTCAACTCACTATAAAAATCATGTAATTAATATTAGTTAACAGTAAGTTTCGAAATCCATGCAATGATTTGACATTTAAATACAAGCAGTCAATCATCCACAGAACTAAAACCCTTTAGTTGCACACAGAATTGGAAAAGAAAATTATCGAGCACATACGCATGCATTGGGGTAAATAGCTGAATGTCAGTAAAAAACTCTTCATAGATACCAGGATGGAAATTGTATATTAACGCCAGACGCGCATTCCGTCTACGAAAGACTCATCAGTGACGCTCGAATAAAAAAATTTAAAAAAGCTAAGTAAAGTACGAAGATGGAGAGCATCGAGGACCAACAATCCCTAAAATGTTTGCCAAATACAGCTAAGCTAATCTACTCCTGAGGTAGAAAAGCCTTAGTATTCCAAAAGTTTTGTTAACAGTTAATTTTTAATCATGAGCATATCAATGATAAAATTACATATAAGTTTAAAAGTAAAAGAGGTTTTATGGAAATGGACACATCGAAAAAATACTTCAAATAATGCATAAAACGGAACTTGTCACTTATATGATCAAAATAACAATACGGATCATTTATCAATGTAAAACCATGTTAAAAATAGTTCTAAGAAAAACTTACAACTTTGTTACTTATAAATGATGAAACACTTGTTGAAAGAGATACTTTATTAGGAACTTATACAGGAAATGCAAATAATACAATCGTTAATACAATATTAATGTTTCTTAATTTGGAAATGATTTTGGAAAATATGTTATAAATACAAATCGTTAATGTTTGGAAATGTATGAACGAAGTCTCTCTTTCTCTCTCCTTCGAGATAGATTTTGTGAACTTATTTGTTCAAAATTACAATTTTTCAATTGATGGATTGAATGTAAGTGTTCACTTTATTTTATTCACTATAAACATTATCCTAGCAGCCTGAAATTCTTATTGGTAAGACATCGGAATGCCCGGAGAAAGAACACCTTCCCCTGACAGAAAAGTTCCTGGCTTGTTTGTTATATCTTTTTTTAAATTGAATACCAATATAGATCAACATACTTAAGAATCTTGAGTGACTTCATAAGAAGGGTTAATAAGTTAGGTCTAAAGCGGGAAACCACTTACACTCACACTTCACAATCAATTCGACCTTAACCTTTTACGTCTATTTCCTTTACAAGTTGGAACGTGTCATTAGGTTTAAACAACATTTTATTCATTAAATCATTTAAGTTTTTTCATTGTAGATAAGACAATCCGAAAACAAACCAAGATTGCTCATTCTAATATATCTCCGAAAACTCGTCATTTCAACTGAAAATTAGAAAATAATAAAACGGCGAGGTGGACTACGGAATCTTGTGTGAATAACTAATTAGGCATTTAATAAAAAAAAAAAAAACTGATGAGTATGTTAAAATTATTCTTTTAAGTAGATCATGTTTTATCGATGTATGTATAAATTTAACCATTGGTAAAGTGACATGCTTGAATACAATCGACGTTGATACAAGTTCATTGAAAATTCAATTAAGCGAATGGGGAAATAATTAATATTCGTTTATATTCTTCATTATATTGATAACAAATAACATCATAAGATACACAATTAAACAAATAAAAACAAATAGTATATGTATTTAAAACAAATAGATTTCACCGAATTAGGAATACATTTGTCACTGGTTTACACATTATTTTCCAAATTCGGTGCAAAAGACACGAAAGAGGATAGTGTTAAATTTATTAAAAGGTCAACTTTACATTTGAAAATTCATTTCCTTCAAACAGGAAATTGTATCATTATTTGTTTTTTAATTACTGGTGTATCATTTGAACTGCCATTTGCTTAAATAAGAGGGAATAATTGGCAAAGTTTATGCAAGCTTAGTATTATATGGTAAGTTGATGTGTTATGTGCAACTTTAAACAATTAAAGAATATGACTTACCTTTGTGATAAGTTCAAATCAGATTTCTTTTAAATGTGGAACATAGGTCAATCTTATTCCATTCCTGAAGTAAATGTTAAAAAATAGGTAGATCGAATTAAAGCCTGTATTTTTTTTGTGTTTTAATGGTCTATGTTCAAGTGTTCACGACATGTATTTACTAACAAAGCTTCGTTGGTCATGTTAGATTTAAAATAATTTGAAAGTTTTAATTATTTTAAATAATATGATGCATCAAGTCGTTTGATATCTTTCAAAAGAGTTACTGCTTGCATTTAAAAAGATCTAGACTGGATTTACTTTTTATCTGTTAAATTTACATTTAACTTGGAGTAATATAAAAGATTTGGTGGAAAACACGTTTCTTTCTATAACTTTTAAGTGTCATCGTGTTAAAGTATAAAAGATAACAATAATTGATTAAATTTGCTGGAAGTAGTTTTCTTGATTTATCTTCACCAGGACCTATCCTCGGCAAATAGTTTGGAGATAGCGACACGTGCTGAGCTATATTATAAAAGGAACTATACATACAAGATTAGTCGACATGCTTGAGAGAGTTTCTAAATAATTCATCAATCTATAGACAGTTCAGTATATTTCAGAAAGGCATTTCATAAATTCTATCGTTAATACCTAACTAATGATATCCTTTGATTATCCACCAGTAGCGGGAACGAACTTGTGCTATACATATGTAAATTACACTTCTTATACTTTATACTTTATGCTTCTTAGCATTCTGAAACTTGCCGGCTCATCAAAGGACGCAAAATATACACCCCGCCGCATTTTTGCGCCTGTCCCAAGTCAGGAGCCTCTGGCCTTTGTTAGTCTTGTATTATTTTAATTTTAGTTTCTTGTGTACAATTTGGAAATTAGTATGGCGTTCATTATCACTGAACTAGTATATATTTGTTTAGGGGCCAGTTGAAGGACGCCTCCGGGTGCGGGAATTTCTCGCTACATTGAAGACCTGTTGGTGACCTTCTGCTGTTGTTTTTTTTCTATGGTCGGGTTGTTGTCTCTTTGGCACATTCCCTATTTCCATTCTCAATTTTACCATATAAATTCAAACAATTATTTACATACGTTTCATTGACGATTAAAGTCTAAAAATAAAAAAAAAAACTATATCATAAGCAATGCTTTAATACATTGTACTTGTTAATGAGAAATTATGTTTATATTGGAAAGAGTTTCAATCAAAGTACATTTCATTTGTCATATTTCTTTTCAGTAACAAAGATGAAGAATTATTGCCTAACGTGTATATCATTCTGTCAAATTTTACGCCTTATAGAGTCTGGTAAGTATAAGTGTCATTTGTTGGACTGAAAACGACATATATAATAGCTGATACATGAGGAAGCATCCAAAACAAAATTTTGGGTCGTTAAGTACAATTTGATCATTATCATATATTTGGACACAACATTATTCCACTTCTATTCTATTCTTCAGCATTGTTTTTTGAAAGCGGTATTTCCGTTTTGATTTTTAGTTCAATAAAAACTTATACAGACGACAAGCTTTAATGTAGACGACCGTGTGTTATTTGAACGTTTGAATTGTGTTGTTGTTTTGTAGTGGTTTCACATGTGCACTACATATTCATGTATATTTTCATCATGTATTAGATACATATAATGTTTTTTATTGGCGTAAATTATCTTCGCTCACTATTTGAAATGTAAAAACAATCTTGCGTTTTCAAAATTCACGAAACTACCTAATATTAAAGATAAAAATTGGGCATTTATAAATTATGAAATTATAAGTCATAGAAATACAAACAATAGACTACATACAGCTAGCTTCAACAGTATAACATGTGCACTCGTTGAAGTTATACGTAATCCTGTTGTTTGATACTTACTCATACTTATAGATTATTTTTTTCAATTTCGAGTTTTTAGAAATATTAAGGACTTACAACCTCCGGAGGTACATTACCTGAGCTGTATTTTGCAAAAACAAAATTTGGAATTTCGGTTTCTTACTTCTCTTCAAATTGGTGCCTTATTTGGCAATTTGATATTTTTGATTCGATCGTCACTGCTGAGATTTTTGTAGACGAAACGCGCAATTAGCGTACAACATTTTTTAATCCTAGTGTCTACGTTTAAAAAACCTTGGGGAAAATATTAAACGTAAACTGAACAATTGAAATATATTCATATTAATTTTAGAGTTGTACATATTTTCACGCGCATAAGGTACAATTATAGAGATAGCATAAATTATAAATATTTTTGTGTGTCAGTAGTCGTTCGTGTATAAATAGCAGTTTTAATATGAAACTATCGTTCATACATATTTTTATTCTGAATGTTGATTTGAGATTTGGCAGGTAGATCCGTCAGAACGAGCGTGGTGCTTATGGGTGCACGTGTGGTAAAAACATGCGATGTAATATGGGATGATCGCTAATGAGTCAACTATAGTGTGTGATAACATTTTGTGGGGGAATTCGATGTTTGCTATACCACTGTTCATTTCAACGCACTGTATGACGATACCACTTTATCAATATGTATGATTTTTTTTGCAGTGTTTTAAAAAATATTTTACTTTAAAATCACTTACAATGTATCATTTGTGAACTATCAAATGTTATACAAGGACGAATTGTCTGTATAAAGTCAATAAGTGTGTTAACTTTTGAAGCCCAAACTTTTTATAGCCTTAAATACGCTAATGAAAGATCCGAAAACTATAACAATACAGAACGACATGTTTTTGAAATTGTAGCAAAACTTTTAGTTGACAAATGTTAATTCGTTATTGCATAAATATCAACTTGAATTATCTGTCATTTTCTCCCTACCCAGTTAACCCCTATTACTTATTATGATGTGGACTGGACATTATTATTTAATCTTCTGCAATTTGATTGGATAAAGTTATTATTAGATTACCTTCAATCTGTTCATGCATTTCGTACGAGTATATTGATAAAATCGTAAATTAAATGACCTGCAAACTGGACACTGGACCAGTCTATATTACGTTTTATCAATGAAACTTAAGGTATGAAAGGTAACAATTGCCAGTTTTTACATTTTCACATAATTTTCCACATACACATTAGATAAAAAAAAATGATAGCCTATTGCGGAGAAAAAAAGAGAAAGTTAACTGTACATTCTGTATTTACGCTCTATTCCATTAAATACGCCATTTTTCGAAGATAAATGCCGAAGAACATTTTACGCACGGCTACGTCAGGTAAAATTGTTGTGTATCTTAAGAAAAATATATAATTTTCAGTTTCATTAGAATATTATAATAATGATGAATTAAATTTTATGTAGTCATTAGATACAGTCCTTATTCGTCCGATCTGCCTATTTTTGGACATCAAAAGACAATACGATCGTTTAAAGGTCAATTTCGTCAACCTCACACAATCTTGTTAGCGCTATAACCTTGAAGTTCATGATCTAAAACTTATGAAATAATGCGATTAAATATTACCCCGATAGCGGTATAGAGATGAAAGGATAGATAATGTCCATAGAAATGAAACTTGCAAATACTTATTAAATTGTTAATTCAATTATTGACTTACCATTCAAGTACTATAGTAAACATTGAAATTATTGAGCAGGGGATATTTTCGTCAATACCACCAAATCAAAGGACAATTGTCGAAATTGACAGTTGTAGGAAATTGCAGAAAATTAATTATGAGTCATAAACATATATCTTGAGTATTTAAAAGAATCATTTTTTTTTTTCTGTTTCTTTAGAATAATTTGAAAACTTTAGGTTACATGGTTACAAACGCTTGTACAAAGGAAAAACAGATGAACATTTGATTGGTAAACTCCCAGTGATGTATAGCCAGTAAAGGTCGTTAAAAACTTCCATTTGTTGATGGTTCAACTTATTTTCTTATATGCAATAAGATGTCATGTGAAATTTTACCTGTACTACGAGACGGGATAAAACCAAGAATTTCATTTCTTAAAACAAAGATAATGTTTTCACATTTTTTTTTTAAAAGTGCAAGTTTATAAAAGACTTATAGGGGGAAACAGGCTATTGATTTAAATTGCTAACTTATAAATATAGGTAATGAGCTAATTCAACCTCTGTTAGACGTGTTCAAATTTTGAACTCTCAAAAACTAACAACGACCGACAAACATTCATAATTAAAGTGACATACGTCACAGTACCCAAATAGCACCTATTCCAGAATACTCGTTGCGTTAATCTTACAATTTTTCTTTGAGACAACACAATTTGTATTTTTATGATTTAACATTATACACATCTATCAGCATTTGTTAATATATATAAATATAAACAAAACATGCACAGTTCATATAAAAGAAAATGGGTGATTCACTGGAAAAGGTAAATTTACTTCAACGTCGTCGTTAAATAAGCAAATTGAATATGTTACAAGCATCCATAAAAAAAGTACGATGGATAAATGTTAAATAAATCTAAATTTTTAAAGAAACGAAAAAAAACCATCTGTTATTTGATTTTTAAGAATATACATTTAAGCAATTTTTGAACCCCCGCTACAGAATCATGGATCGTTAGGTAATCGATTTAAACCCATTTTTCTATGATTCTATATGAATTCAAAAATTTAATTGGTGTCAATATATATTTAAGAAGGATGTCTCTACAAAAAGATAGCATGTAAACTTTTGTCCGGATCATTAAAAAATGAGGTAGGAAAACTGTCAAATAGATGCAATTTCAGTAATAAACCATTATCTTAGACGTCTCGGCAACTGGTCTTCATCAGTATCTTTATTTGCCTTCTTAACTACATGGTAAACATTTATCTTTCATAATCATTAAGATCTGATATATATATATATATTTCCCTTGTATCGTTATGACGGCATAACGTTAACCAAGAACTATATCTATATCAAACATCATAATAAAAGAAAAATTCACACATTGCAAGCAGACAAGTTAACTTTTTGATTGATCACAATAAACTTAAAGATAGAAATCAACCATCAGACTGAGTGACATTAAAGACATAATATTTGTACCACACCAGCTTTTTATTAATTACGATTAAAATAAATATATGACTGTAAGACTTACCAGTTGTACTCGTATAAAAATATTTATATTAACAATTCTAACAACATACCCAAATAAGATGATAGTCATTTAAATTCCATTGTAGATAAACCTTATTTGTTCTTATATTTCAAACCTTTATAAACAGGAAACTTATAGAAATTTATTGTCAGTTTCACTGACATGTCAATTTTAACTAGCAATACTTCTTCCGAAACAGTGAACACAATGTTTCGTTTTCTACAATTCGTTGATTAATACAAATCAATTGAAAAACTTAAATTCGTAATCAATATATGTCTGTGTACATTGCCAAATAACTGTAGGTGATAGTGTCCGGCTGAGATCATGTTTTGTTTGAAGCGATATAATCGAGTTCATTTTCGAGTGTGACCACTTTTTTATATGATAAAAAATGTAAATAAGCGGCGATCCTTTATGTTAAAACGTAAAAAAAAGAACGAAAAAAAACCAGTTGTTAGAGGCGTAAATACAATATCATACTAATAAGAAGATAAAAAAGCATTTTTGATAAATAAAAAAAAAAAAGATATTATCAATTTAAGATTATTTTTATATAAATTTGTTAAATATAGCCTTACAAAGTGTATTTCTGTAAAAGATGGACAAAAGACACCAGATGGAAGTCAAACTGATAGATTGAAAATGAACTGACAACGCCATGGCTAGAAATAAAAGACAAGCAGACAAATAATAGTTAAAAAAAAACAATATTGAAAACTAAAAACAAAGCTTGTACAGAATGTCGTTGGCATTGAGGTTGTTATCTGATCGAAGGCTGCACAAACGTTTGTTTAACCTTCCTTTCGTTTCATCGACGCTAACCAATCCGCAAAGGTTACACTCTAATTCGTGGACGACATTTAAAGATTTACAATTCAGATAATCGTAAATTCTAGTAAAATAAGTCTTTTTAGTTGAATTGCTAGTAAACTTAGCATCTGTTATTAAAATTTCCCAAGTTTTGCAACCAGTTGTTCCACATTTTGAAATGAGACAGTGTTGTTCAGAGTCATTAAAATCCAAAATGTTTTTTTTAAGGAGAACTGATCATACCTGGCTGTGTATGTGAACTATTTCTATTGGAACAAGTATGATGATCTGAATGATTTTTTTTTTTGATATTTGTCATGTCATGAAAATATAGACAATGCGATTTCCTCTAGGAACTCCTTTTATGGATACAACTGTACCGATTTTACTATGAAGGTTCAATACAAATCAAACTTGAATGTAAAGCTCATAAAATTATACATTACTATTTTTTCCAATTTTAAGGTTGTGCAGCATATTTCCAAAATGTATATGCTCTAAACTTCATAGAGTTTAAAGTTATACTAAAATTCTGTACTACCCCAACCTTAAATGTTGGACTACCTCAGAATTCAAGGCGATCACAAATAAATGTTTATTTAAACTGGTCACTTTCCCATGCTTAATCTCTATGAGAGAAACATAGAGATGATACCTCGGAACAAATACGTAAACAGAACAGACTGTCTATTCATATTATATATTCCCTCGCTTTCCCCTCCTCCCCCCCCCCCCAAAAAAAAAGAGACGTGGTTTGTGAAACGGTTGTATTTACAAAGTGCTACCTACAATACTGTATTACGCAATATAGACTATTTCTTTTTAACACATTGCACTGCAATGTCAACGGAAATGTGCACATGGAATTTATGTATACTAAGATATGCAAACACTTAACAGAAATTCTTGTTTCGGCATTGAAAGCACATTTTGGAGAATAAGTTAATGTTTATATGTCTGTGTTTTCTTGAATATGTCCAATTTTTATCAAAAGGAATAAACAAATTCATATGTTAGTAAATTGACAATTGAAAAACATCGAAAAGGTTCAAACTAAGATTTGTTTTTCAAAGCACGAAACAATTCGATAATACTGTATTTAAACATCTATTTCATAAACAGTTATCCCCTCATTCGCATTCATAAATCTTCATTTTAGTGTACCGATATGGTCTCATACAGTTAAATTTAAGAGTTGAAAAAAATCTGTATGCGAGCTCAGATATGTTATTCTGAGGAGTACGGACAAATGATGTGTAAAGCGGATAAACGTGATCTTTTTTTTTTAAAAGAAACTGTATCCTTAATGTTGTATTTACTTTTTGTCTTGCTGAAAATATAAGCTATCTTGATGTATTCAGGATAGTACAGAACTTCACAACGGCATTGAAATACATTCACCCTGGGGCGCATCCAATGGTTGTATGCATTTTCGACACCGGTATTTAATTCTGTATATCCCTGACTGCAACAATACATGGAATCTTTATCTTAATTAGTGTTTACTTTTCTTATTCCTTTGAAAAAATTTGAAATTATATCTTGTGACGAAATTACACTGCACATTTGACAACACCAACGTTGCTGTGAATTTTCAAATAATAATGATTTTAAGATTTAAAAAGTACTTTTTTTTTTCAATATATCTGAGAAGTTGCTTTTCATGATTTTTTTTCATTTTTTTTGACAATACCTTACAACGATTCTTTTTTGTGTTATTTCAAACAAACTGGTTGAATTATTTATTTTTTCCAATTTACAAATACTTTGCATATATTTTCATCCCCTGGTGAACTAGGGAGATGTGTTATTTACTCGTGGGCAATTAACCAATCAAGTTGCAAACAACTTGCTTCATAGGAAATTATATTTTATCGTTCTACAGATAGAAATCATAACACTTTTTATTTGAATGTTTTTAAATTGCAATTCTTATGCAACAACGTTTGTAACGTACATTTTGATTGGATAACGTCACTAGTTCTTATGGCATTAATTGACAATTGTTGTCATGGAACGTAAAAGATTCATAACGCGTCGCTAGTAAACTTAATTTGCGACAGAGAGTTCAAATATATGCTTTATGTAATAATGTGCGATTTGAACTAGCACAATTCTAAAACTTTAACGGGAACGACAATTATGATGGTACAAGCATGATTACGTCAGTAAAATTACCAAATAGACAGCACTGAACGATCTAAATTTATAAATATTTCAAATTTTCAGAGTAAAGCAGCTACAACAGAGTCTGAGTATTTAAACATCGCGAACAAACGGCCGTTAAAATGTAATAATAAGTTTTGACTAGTATAACTAAAAGAACGTGGCTTGGTACTTATACATCCCTAAAAAATTAAGCAATTTAAATTGGTATCTTGAACAAATTTACTTAATAGACGAAAAAGGTCAACAATTAGAAACAGAGACTGTAATAATAAGTAATATAACCTAAATGTGAAGCACTACACGGGGTCGAACTACATCTTTTCATGTATCCCATTTGGTGTCCAAGTTTTATCTTTCCCGAGCGAGCCTGTCCTCCTTAGACCAAGCAGAGTTGTGGTCAATGATTTTAATGGTCAGTCGATTGAGATATGCTTTCGTGTAGCCATGGGATCTCAAATGTCGACTGAGAGGGATGTCTGGCTTGCATTGGTAGTCGCTACGACGGCCGTTCATTCGTTTGTGAAATGGCTGTTCTGACTCGCCAACATGCTGTATATAGTTATATAGTGGAAGATATTAGCAAGCAAAATCGAAGAAATTGTGCAAATGATGATACAAGCATGACAATTAGCACAAATCATCATTATTATGTACCCTTTTCAGAAAAAACTGCTGGCCATTAAATAAATTCATTTTTTCAAGATGGCCACGGCCTTTCTCTTAAATGGCTGGGTTTTTTTTTCGGTTTGAAAATACTGCTTTTTCTGGAAAACTTTTCTTTGACCTTCTTTCAGTAAAAAAAACAATTGTCATGTTTGTTGGTTACCTTCCTTACATACTTAATAGACATGAATATTTGACATATCCAGGGTTTGCGCATGTGCGAAAATGTAACAAATTTTCTTCAAAAAACGTTTGAAATAATACTATATATTTAGTGTTTTTGGATTTTTAATGATATTATGAATTGGTTTGATAACATTTTTCAAGGTTATGATACACATGCGTTTAACAATTTCTCGCATGCGCAGACTATTTATAGACATAAAGAGCGATTTGCATGCACTACCATGACACACTGGTATGAATCGTAGTTCATCTAGTTTGAAATACTAAGGCTTTTCTACCTCAGAAATAGATTACCTTAGCTGTATTTTGCAAAACTTTTAGGAATTTGGTCCTCAATGCTCTTCGACTTCGTACACTATTTGGACTTTTTAACTTTTTTGGTTCGAGCGTCACTGATGAGTCTTTTGTAGACGAAACGCACGTCTGGCGTAAATACAAAATTTAATCCTGGTATTTATGATGCGTTTATTTACTCATTACTCTAAAAATCGAGGCTTTTCTAGAGCTGTCCAAGTAAGTGTAACTTTTATGATGCCACTGTTTAAAAACACGCCCATTCAGTTGCAATGATCAGGTATCCGATTGATAAGGCGAAAAATTTGGTTAATCCTGGAGAAACATCAATTGTAACTGCAGATCAGTCACTTTTGGTAATGGCTAAGCAAATTCAGTGGGAATGGCCTGATTTGTACAGAGAAGATAAGTTTATCGTCATGTTTGGTGGATTGCATGCACATTGAAATAACTTGTTATAAAATTCTGGGTGATATACTGCGTGATGGTGGATTGACATGTGCCCTCACACCTAAAACGGCAAATTATTTTTATGTATGTTCAAATGTACCTAGAACTAGACACGCGCATCAGATAACTGCATGTATTTTGATTGAATTGATAATGTCGGCTTATGAAAGCTAAACGCAGAAAATATAATTATGACATGACTCTGAGACGTTCAATGATTTGATAGACTGGTAACAGTTTAATTCCTGGCGTTCAATTATAGATAAAAAAACTTCTTGTGGTTTTTGTAGTATGCTCATTTTCTGAGTCAGATTTCGTACTTTACAACCAGTCCATGATACCGTATTTTTCTAGGTCTTAATCGTGTTAATTGTGCTCGATCGTTACCGATCGATTCTTAATCTCCGAGACATGGCTTCCCTTCCCGAATATCACCAACAGGTGGCAATGGAATTTGAAAATGATAATTTACTGTACATAAGACAAGCAAATGATTTTCTTATAGCATTATTGATCAGGCACAAAAACAGATTAATGCAATTGTGGTTGGCGATGTTGGTGCCATAGGTTTAACCGAAGATCCCGTTTAGACAAATGGATGGTAGCTAGACCAGAAGTCAGTAGACTAAAAGATGAATTTGAAAGATCTAGTGGTTTGAGTCATTCTACAACAGATGAATGACATACTGAAGACTCTACGAAAACACAAAAGGATTTCTTTTAAAAGCTTCAAAGGCTTTGTAAAGTGATGAACGATTTTGGAAATCCATTTCTAAATGAGTCATCAGATTAAAAAAAAAAATACTCTATTAAGGAAAATGTTGATTCGGAAGCAGGTAAGATATGTATGTAAACTCCTAGATATTGGCCCAAACAATACGGAGATATTTTGAAGCAAATTCAAAACGAAGGAGAACCTGCTTTTTTATAACCAGATAAAAAAATACAACTTCCTATTATAGCAGTAAAGTGAAACTGGAAACGTCTTTGTCAAACACAAAGCTAGAGAATAAAACAAAAGTGATTGTGATATCTTTTCTAGACTTTTCATTTCTTGTAACAGTAGACTGTTTGACTTGGAATATTTCTTTATCCATAAAAACGAAACTGCTCCTCCGTTTTTGTTTTATGATGTCATTTTGAACAGTGGTATTAAATCGCTGCAAATGGGAATACTGACGCATTTATCGTTGGCGGGACAGCAGTAGTTAATTCCAGGCCACCAAGTTGTGCAAAAATATTTGATGATTATGCAAATGTTGTAATACTGCCTTACATAAAATCTTGCATCGATAAGTATTCAAGAGAAGACATTGTATTTGATGTTTACTACCTGAATAATTGAAAGGCTGTGACAAGACAAAGACAAGGTTCTTGTGCTAGACGGCAATGAGTTGGTTCTGGTAGAATACCAAGGGTTTGGAGTAGTTTTCTCTGTAAAGACAAAATTGAAAATGGAAATGGGGAATGTGTCAAAGAGACAACAACCCGACCAAAAAAAAAAAACAACAGCAGAGGGTCACCAACAGGTCTTCAATGTAGCGAGAAATTCCCGCACCCGGAGGCGTCAACGAAAACGTATTTTTTCAATCTTCTTGCCGACAGAATTGCTTCTTTAATGAATAATAAAAATGTGTATGTTACTCATGTTGAAAAAATTCTTTTCAATTTCAAAGACACGGTTCTTGTTCTAGACGGAAATGAGTTGGTTCTGGTAGAACACCAAGGGTTTGGAGTAGTTATCTCTGTGAAGATGACAACGAAAACGAATTTTTTCAAGTTCCTTGCCGACAGAATTGCTTCAAAAATGTGTATGTTACTCATGGTGAAAATATTCTTTTTCAATTTCTATAAGGATACTTCCCAGCTATCCCCTTGTAATCATGAAGACGAAGATACACGAATGTTTGTCCATGCTCGGCATGGTTATGAACATTGTTGAAAAAGTAATTTTAGAAAGGGAAGAGGTCAGCTTGGCTGACATGGGAAGTATATCCAGATGTAACGGACTTTTTTTTCGCTCAAGTATGAAGACACAGACATGGACATCATAGAAGCATTTGTTTGCATCATGTATGACAGAACAACATAAAAATTTGCTGTTAACGGGGCACGATGTGAATTGTTTGCCAGGAAGCAGCGGCATTGTGATGCAATTCCGCATAACAGAGGTTCTTTTCCGGAGCACACTAAAAGAGAAACATATCAAGGAGGACATGTTTGGGCTCAGCCTGATTCATGTATTCGAGAGGTAAATGTACTAAGTCATGAACACTGGGGTTTGGTGAAAGAAAAAATCAATGAAAGTTGGAAACCAAAATGGACCTCTTTGGCTGCCGTTGCATCTTCGTGTTAGAAACTTTTGAAATGCGGAGGCGAACACTACAGCTGTGTTGGTAACTGTAAATGCTACCGTTCTGGCTTTCCATGCACGGGTTTTTGTATTGACAACGGTCAGATGATTAGGGACTTTCCGATTGAATTTTCCTCGGAGTTCAGTATTATTGTGATTTTACTTTTTTTTATAAGATAAGCAACCTTTCTTTCTGACCAAACTAGGCGTTAAAACTTTACAATGAAAGTGACATTTTCAACGTTTTTGCCGCCATTTTGGAACCGGAAGTCATTCTTTTTCTTCATTTACGTGTTGTTTCTCGTACCTTAGTAATGTACTTTACGTTTTATCAAAAATTTGATTATGCCCCTTTAACACAGCTTTCAAGGATTTACGAAAAGTAGCCAATTGGATATGACACCATTTGCAAAATGAGCGGTGGCCATCTTGAAAAAATGGATTTTTTTGGCCAGCGGCTGATTTTTTTTAATTATCATTTAGTCAACCTGTATACCAAATTTCATGCTTGTATCAAGATTTGCACAATTATTTCCATAATATCTCCCACTATTACCACATTTATACTGTAAGAGATACACAACATTTGAAGCCTTTCAATTAACATTGCAAAATATGGTGTATTCTGTACCAGTGGAGTGACTGTTAAAAGTCTGGGTATCCAGTATTTGTTTACAAGTCAGACATCGTTTGTTTCCGCAACCCTTTCAAGAGCCCACAGATGGAGAGCCTGCTTGAGAGGATAAATCAGCTCTCACCAGCAAGTCTTTTGGCTTTTGGGTCTACGGAAAACCAGTAAGTATATATAAAAAAAAGTGAAGTAAACGTTAGAAGATAAGAAAAAAATATATTTTGAAAGTATTTTCATAGTTGATGTGTCCCATGATAAACCCAAATGAGTTAGAGGGTGTTAAAATACTTCAAATTTGCTAAACTATTTTGGGCAAATCAATGTATCAAATTGTTGTTTTTTTAAAGACGAATAGCAAACAGTGGACTTGGTAATTTTTCATTTTGTTCGAACAATTTTTGTTAATAAGTTTGTCTAGTGCTTTTAAATAATGAGTAATGTTTAAAATGTCAATGATCAAACAATACCTACTTCAGAACAATATATTTTATTTCCTATTTTGACAGGAAAGGGCTTAAAACAATATATTGAACTGAACTCATTTATTATATAAAAACAATAAGTAAAGCACAATTTCCTAAATGGCAAATAGCGGGAAGTAAATATGTTGTTGGGATGATTGTTTTCTAGAACACAAAAAGGGAACGTGAATTATACGTCAGTGTTTAAGATCAAATTGCTCTATGTAAGCATGAAAGCAATGTATATGCATGATACGGATTATGTTTTTCTCATATAATTTATTATGGTATGATAGTAAACCCCTAATGGGAGAGATTGTGCTTGATATGAATATGATGAAGACATAGTCTTTTAATCAGTTTAATTGATGTCTGGTGCTTGAATGTCAGTAACTGATAGTAGTATTTTTTTAGGTTATGCATCATTGTCATTTTCTATAGTTTCTTTTGTTATCTATTCTGACATCGGACTCGGACTCTTTTTAAACTGAGTTTTACTGTGCGTATTGCTGTGTGTTTTTTCTACATTGGCTAGAGGTATAGGGATAGGGTTGACATCTCACAACATGTTTAACCCAGCCACATTTTTGCGCCTGTCCCAAGTCAAGACAATCGGGCATTTGTTAGTCTTGTATGATTTTTAATTTTAGTTTCTTTTATATAGTTCGGGGTTAAGTATGACGTCCATTATCATTGAACTATTTCACATTTTTGTTTTGAGACCAGCTGAAGCACGCCTCCGGATGCGGGATTTTCTCGCTGTATTGACCATTTGGTCACCTTCGGCTGTTTTCTGCTTTTTGGTCGGGTTGTTGGCTCTTTGACGCATTCCCAATTTTTATTCCTAATTTAAACATATTCGTGGAATCCTGAGAATAAAAGTTAGAAAAGCAGGTCCGTCACTACGTTGGGGAAAATGTGTTACAAATTAAGATAAATAAGATAACGAAAATATGAATAAAAAAACGTGATTTCAACATAAATTGTTTTAGCGGCTATTGTCTTTCAAGAAACATATTATGTGTACCCGCTGACGTCGCTCCTTATTTTTAGGATCCATTTGTCTCATTTATATTTAGTTTCAATTTTGATTTTCTATTATTTGTCGTTATGTGTCTAATATTTGTTTCAAGGGTTGTCTTTTATCCATTGATTTCCCTTTTTTATTACTTTATTCTATTGTTGAATATCATTTGTAAATTAGTAATTTGTTTTTAAACTTGAGTTGTTTTCTATGTATAGACTTTTTGTCTCATATGATAGGTAACTTATATTTGTAAAAATATTTGAATTTGCTTTCGCCATTCTGTTATGCGGGAGGGGGTGCCTTGATCGAACACCAATCAATTATTCGATCTATAAAACCACGCTGAGTAAGGCTTATAGTCCTTGGTTTGAATGTCCATATTCTGCGTTGCGCAGATTAATATTTGTGAAGGGCCATGTGTAATTTTGTTATGTTACATACCCGGCGATGTCAAGATATTGTTCGGGAAAACGTTTGGAGAAGATACGTCGCTACTAGACATAGCAAAGTTTGTCGTATTTTCATGAACAATGAAACATAATTATTAAGAATAAAACATTCGCGCATTTTTTTTTTTATATAAAACTATAACGCTGACATGGGTTAAATTAATGTGAGACAACATGGTCTTTTACATTGAAGGGAAAAGCTTGTTTTAAGCCGTGTATTGCAAGTACTAGATCTTTAATATAATTATTGCCATAAATCCTCCTATGATATTGATATGCTTTTAAAACGAATTAATCACAAGCTCGAAATCAAATTAAAACTAAACATTTTAGACAAACATAACGTTTATTTATGCCTTATATTTCCGTAAATATGTTTATTAGACCTATCGAAATAAACAATGGGAAACACATCCGAATAGACTTTGCATATCCTGACCAATAATAGTGTTTCAAGTGGAACACTTGTTTATATATATATATATATATACAACTCGTCTAAACATCAACCCAACAATGTTAGATCTGTAACTTTGCTTTCGCAAATTTTTGGTTCTTCCCTCGCCGGGATTCGAACCCATGCTACTGTGATATCGTGACACCAAATCGCCTGCACTGCAGCCGTCCCGCTAGACCACACGACCACCTGGGCTCTCTAATAAAAGAGCTTATTGATGTTTAGACGAGTTGTATATACATTATGTACACAGCCATGTATCACCATCATTGATGGCGATCCGATGGATACATCTGTTGTAGGGTTGTCACTGACTCAGACGTACTTATATATATATATATATATATATATATATATATATATATATATATATATATATATATATATATATATATATATATATATATATATATATATATATATATATATATATAAATATACACACTTGAAGAAGGCTATTTGTTGAGCCGAAATATTTGTCAACACGATTTAATAACAACATTTTCGTATTATAACATCTTATATCAGTACCGTTGTGCAAATCTTTAGACTGATATAATTTTTTCCTTATCTGCATAGTATCGCCTATTTTAGACGATCCGGTACATAGTAAATTTGCTGGTTGGTCTTTTTTATAGACTTTCATATATATATATTATATATATATATATAAGTACGTCTGAGTATATATTCATTATCAAAGTACATATCATATATATTAATTAACATGAAGGGCAGCTCCATTGATTAATTAAGTCAATGTGAACTCATCATCAATATATTTTTAATGTAAAACGTAAGTAATGTATGTGTGTGTGTGTTTGTTTGTTTGCAATTACTATCTATAAAAAGCGAGCGGCGAAAAAAATGAAGAACGGAACTGTTTTATAGCATATATAGATATCTTATGCACTCAATAGTTTACTAGGATAATGTTATATAAACGTTTACATTTGGGATATCTGTATAATCATGTTATAAAAAGTCAATTTCAGTGTTATTTAAAAGAAGAATTCATAATAACTAAGAGTCCTTACAAACAATGTCATATTACTAAGTTTTTCTAAATTCTCTACGAAACCTTCTAATAAATGATAAAGATCAATTAAATCAGAATAATAGTCGGGCTTGAAAATTATTCGGAAACTATATATTCTAGATGAAGTGTAGAGTACATATAATCTGAGACTCTTTCGTCTTGCCATAAAATTAAGTTTTCCTCACTATAAATTAAAAGACAAATTGAAAGAGTAAGTCTTGCTTTTTTTTTGTAAAATAATTATGGCCAACGTCATAACGAGTATCTTGTCTTCAAAATGGATACATCGTACTTTAAAAAAAATAAGTTTGGTTCGAACAAAACATTCTCGTAAAATGGCATTGTTAAGATGCTTAGTTTCTTGTTTGGAAACATATGTTTGCGTGTAGAGGATGTGCTTTTCAACAATTTTTTGGCATTTCCATGGGAATCAATTGTGCTCCTCTTCTAGTCGACATAATCCTTTATTCATATGAGGCTGATCTTATTCATGAACTTTATGGGAGGAAATAAAAAAAGTTAGCAGTATCTTTTTAATTTTTGCTATGTCTGTCTAGATAATTTAAAATGTGATGACTTTGTCGAACGTATCTATGCCATTGGGCTTTATATACAGGAAACAAGTCTTATCCATATTTTGACTGACACCTAGACATGTACAATACGGTTCGGTTAAGCTTTCCGATTGTGGTTGTTAAGTCTTTTTCTCTGTATTTTGTGTTTGTTGTGCTGATATATTTTTAGGCATGTCCTCGGCAGATGATTTTCTGCTTGTTCGAGTGTCCCTTTGGTATCTGTTGTCACTGTTTTCTGAGGGTTAAATAAAGGTACGACCACTCTTATATTTGAAATAAACCTTTCACAAAAACATACTATTAGAGTAAACACATTTGTACACCTACATGTACGTAATGAACATTATTCAATAACTTATCAACTTTAAACAAGTACACATAATGTTAGCAAGTATAGTTATCCATATGGCTCTAACAATAAACAAAACCAATACCGTTTTTTAAACTTTGTTTCTTGATAATACCGTTGAGATTAAGGAAAGGAGGGAATAATAAATCATTTGTGGTCATTCAATTATATACATTTGATTAATTGAATTACGAATTCGAAGCTGCCTTCGAGTAAATATTTAGTGTAGACATCAATCTTTGAATATATAAAGGCTGTTATTCCATATTGCCATAATTTAAGTAGGTTTCTCTATATGAATTGGATTGTAAATAAATAAGCATATTCACCTACAAAAAAGGTATATTCACCGCGCAAAACGTCGCGTGATTTTACGTGTATAATTTTGGTAAAGAAACGTTTGATGTTCAATTGGTTTTCATAAATATTTTCCATACATTTCTCTCGGAATATGGAATAAAACAACTATTGTCTTTTGTTTCGGTAAATATATGGTTTAAGGTTTATGACCCCTTCTGTGAATTATGAAATTTTCAAACTGCAATATTATCATTACAGCAAACATAATGAATAGTAGAGATAGGCCATGTTGTACATATACGAAGGGGAAACGTCCTTTAAAGCTTTATTTTTTATTGTTTCGTTGCATTTAAAAGCAAAATGGAATTTTGTTGCAAAAAAATCCACAGCCTTTTCCCTTTTACTCTCATATTTGACAATTCGATGCTTGATATAAAGAGGATTATTGCATGCAGTGCTAGCAATGATGTCCTTATAACAAGTTTATAAATTTAGTTATTGGTTGAAACAAATACAAATATGGACCAAATCAAGTACACCTTCTAGGGTGCGCTCGACTTTAGTGACTCAGCACGAGGTTTTGTAGGAATTTTAAGGTTGTTAAGGACTTTTTGTAAAAAATAAACACTAGCACATCATAGAAAAACAAGTGAGTAATCTACGTTTTGAAATTTATAACTAAAATTTCTGTATTAAAGTCTGTGGAGTTTCATTTGCCACAAAATCCCTTTTTTCTATTAAATGCAGTTAAACAATAAAAGATGTAGCTTTGCACGAAGTTTCCCCTTGGTATATGTACACAATGGCTTATCTCTATTGTTCATTATCTCTGCACTTTTGATACTATTGCAGTTTTAAAATTTCATAATCCTTGATTGACTTTTGAAAAACTGATTTTCACTTCGGCCAAAAGTCAATAAACCCACATATTTATATCATCAAAAGACAGTAATTGTATATTATTGTGCATCAGAGCGAAACAATTTTTTTGAAGGGATTTATGATTATTTATTAAGTAAATCAAATATACCACACTGCCTGACAGAAAAAAAACCCGAATAGTTCTAAAATGTCGTACATATCTAGTTAAGGACCTCAGTGTTTCAATGAAATGAACTGCATATTTCCAATATGACGACATTAATTATTGTTTACGTTATCACAAAATATCATTTTCTGTTTTATAGGTGCCCTTATTCATTAGATTTGTTTTTTAGATAGCATCAATAAAGAATAAACAACTGTCATGGAAATCGGAGAAAAAAGAATCTACAATGGAAATGTCTAAAAATGGATAGTCTTACCGCTAAACCTAAAAACTACAATGACCCTACCGAACACGTTACAAATAATTAAAGCGCTTTGTTTTTTTAACATTGATACTTCCATTTAAATAGTTATTTTGCACTATAACCAGAAGATGAGGAAATCAAGTGAAATTGTTTTTTTCCTGACCTTGATTGCATTGATTTATTGTAGTATGTTACCTAAAGGTATGTTCAGCTTATAACTAAGTAGTTTTTATAAAGAAACAATAAACATTTTAATATCGCCTAAATATCTTTTCACATTTGTCTGCTCAATTCAATAAATGAACGGCTGATTAGATTTGATACAAAGTGGTCCAAAACATTTCATTTAAATGTCGATCAATATCAAAAACTTAGATGTTCTCGATTTGTTTTCTATACACCACAACGCTTAATTTTTTTCCCCCCAAAAAATTAGTTTAATTACTTGTAATCTTGTATAATAAACATGAAAATATAACATACAAAAATTGAACTTATCTTGTTAAAATGGTCCAAAATATTTCAATAAAATCATTGGTTTAAAAAAATATATTGATTAAAACAAACGCTCCTCAAATGTTAATTATGCATAATCGCGGTTCTCTATTAATATATATAGAGAAAAGAAAATGGGTGTTGTGAAGCAACATATTTTGCCTTGTATCGTAGGAAAACATTCTTAAATGACTATTATAAAAAAATGATGTTTAATTCATTTCAATTTGAAATGTTTTTGGATTTCACCAATAGGTTTAAGTGAAGTTAGATACATGTACAACTTGTACAACCACAGTGTGTTACATTCAATCATGCGCTGTTTTGTACATTCCTCATTTCCATTTTCAATTTTATGTACTATGTGACTGAAATGAACACAAAGAAATATTACCAAAATTGTGTAAGGATATTGTTTTGTCGAAATACAACTTAAATCGTTAACTTTTGATATCAATATGTATACTGGTCATCTATATACCGTAACTTGTCTGTTATCAATTTAATATTAAGCTTATGGAATTGTGGAGTATGTATACTTTTCTAAAAAGGACACCATCATACTTAAGTGCATGTCTGGTGGAAGTAGATCAACCTGGGAAGGACCTGCGCATAACATCTCAAATCCTACACCAGTTACGGCAAATGATCCTTTTGGCAAACCAGGAATTTGGATGGTAATAAAATATACTGATGACCGAGTGATAAATCCTGCTATTCAAAATTTCAGAAGACTAACAGTTACAGGAGATTTCGATTTAAAAATAGTCAATGCGTCGTCTTCTGATGAAGGACTTTATAAATGTGATTTAGATTTGTTCGAAGGCACAGTTTCGAGTAAACTTTATATTATTCTATTAAAAGGTAAGTACATTGTATATTACCTGGCTTAACTAACGTTTTTTTATTTAGTTTCTATTAAATAGAAACAAAGTGCTTTAATTATATATGTTTCATTTAGAAAGATTAATGCAATATATGGATTTAAATTTTGGATGTACGTTATATACCCAAACAATGTGAGTAAGGAGGGAAATCATAGAAGTGACAGCAAACAAATGAACGAATGTGTGCATTGTTAGTTACATGTACATATGTATAAGAAGATACATACACATTCAGATATCAATGCGCACTACATTCCATGATGGTGATAAAAAAGTCTTCAACAACGTAATTACAAGAAAAACAATAAATATCAATACCGCATATATAATTCCCCAAATTACCAAGGTAAAGGCTGCAAATTTGTTGAAAAAGACATTATAATGCCATTTCAGTTAGAGTCGTTGGATATTAATATAGAACACATAATTTTCGTAATCGAGTTATTCTCGCAAACTACGCAAGTAGAAAAATAACGCCAAAATAAATCGTCATGGTAATATAAAACGTGTGTCATTCTTAATTTGGTTACATCAAGTATATTTGAAAATTAAAAAATTAAAAGCAGCGAAATGGGCTTTAAAGTTTTCGCGAAAATAATTTGGTGTTCAGTATTTTTCATTGAACTTCGAAAGATGGCATGATCAGTACAATATCTATAAATAACTTTTGATATCCAGAGTATATCTACAAATAATTTCTACCCTGTCTATAGTTAAAGCAAACAAGAAATGTAACGAAATCTTGTTTAAAATATAGATAGGTATGCATCACACGTCATATAATTCCGAAGAAACAAGACTAACAGTTAAATTCAAGACAGTTACAAGTTTGAAAATCAAATGTTTTTAAAACATTAATAATTCTATAATGGTGATTTACAAGTAAACGAGGATTTGTTAATCCTCAAAACCTTGCTTGGTGTGTTGCTGAGTAAGCAGCCAACATTGGTAAAAGAATTGGGATGTGTTTGAGCTTTTGATTTTGCCATTTGGTGAAGGCCTTTACGTTTTGAATTTTCGTAGGAGTTCAGTATTTTTGTGATTTTACTTTTCACATCTTGATGTACAAATAGTCTAACAACTAAAATAATAGTTTTGCAATGAGGGGTCTTATAGGATATTGTTGATACAAGTTGAAAATGCAAACCAATACATAAAACCTAGTCTGTTATTGTTCAATATACTAGTTGTAGCTTTCAAGTTATATCACATGAACATGTTAAATATGAGAAATACACTAAGATAAAAGACACAATAATGTTATCAATTCAAAATGAAGTGTACATAACTTATTTGCTAGCTTCTATGCCATTTGATTTCTGGAAAATAGTTGTCTAATTTCAACCCTACTACATCATCGTATTGTATATTTTAGATAGAACTCAATTATTCACTTGTATTTATAATTTGAAAATATAAGAAGCAGACCTTCCTGTCTTTGCAGTTTCAATAACTTAACTGTTATGGAGTGTTTAATATATAACTAAATGGCAAAGTAAAAAAAAAAAATGTACAGAAAGCAGATTAACAAGTTGCATATATAATTTAAAATGTTGTTTCTAATTACAATGTATGACCCAAATCAAAGTATCCCTTAAAAAAGAATCAGTTTTTCTCACCTTTTTTCAGCACTGCCATATGATTTAAAAATAGCCAATGAAACGGATAAGAAAACAATTATCGGAACAGAACATCAGATATTGAAGTTGATTTGTAATGTTGAAAGTGGAATTCCACCTGAAACCATCACTTGGAAACTAAATAAAAGATATTTAAAACGAGGTGGACCAAAAAGGAATATCTATAGATTTGTGCCCGATCGCACCCATCATAATTCAAATCTCACATGTGAGGTTACAAACAGTCTGACTAAGATGCCAATAACAAAGACCGTTCAACTGGACATAAAATGTACGTATACTCTTTATTCAGAATAACTATTGTAAAAAACGTTTTCATTCACAAATGTATTTCTTAATGTATACCAGTATATAAACTCTTGTTAGATTATTCATAAAACATAATTTATCTAAAATTGAGTTTCAAAACACAATGTGTGTTATTCGTCAGGCAGGTCCTAAAGATGAGAGTCTGGTATATATCATGCATTTAATAGAGATAAATGTAACGCATTTTGTACTTTTATCAAAACAACACATCGGTATTCAATGATAATGAATAAAATTACATTAATTGAAAAATTTGTTAGAAAACGATGCATCTTAAAGTGATTTTCATATCATTTCTATGCAGTTAAAAGTGTAGAAATATTATCAATAACCGAAGCTTCTGTTTAAATAAAAGTCCTCTTGCGGTATTAATAATATTATGTTTAGAACCACATCTTAAATTCAGTCACATATTTTTAATCATTTTGTATGCTTATGAATTGATTAAAGTTGACCAATACTTTCAGTGAAAGGTGTTTTAATTTTTTTAAGAAATATATAAAGTATCAATTGCATAGATGAAAATATGACTTTTAAAAACCCCATTGACATAGCGTATAGCTATAAAAGAGATACAAAAGATACCTCAGGGCCAGTCTAACCCATAGATTGATAATAAACTGACATCCCCATGGCTGAGAATAAAAAGACAAACAGACAAATATTAGTACAGAAGATATAACATAGAAAACTGCAAACTAAGCAACACTATCCCCACCAAAAACTGGGGGTGATCTCTGGTGCTCCGGAAGGATAAGCAGTTCCTGCTCAACATGTGGCAACCGTCGTGTTGATTATGTTATTACTAATCCGGTAGTCTATTTCGGTAGGTCACATTCGTGAAAAAAGGAAGGGTATTGTAGTTACGACATATGGAACATATCAAATATCATCAGTGAAACGGTTGTTTCATAACGGTCACCCAACTCGTGATGGCGTACGTAACATCTACGAAGGGGTGATTTCAAATGCAACATTTGGAACTCATGGTTTAATAGCTTACTTGTTAGCAGCAATCCTCTATCAAGGAAATCATGCTAGGAAATACAAGCCAGGGAATATCGTATCTATTCGGAGATATTTACTTCGTATGCAGGCGCTGCTGAAATGTTACTACATAGAAATGGAAACTTCACAATTGGGAAGCTGAAATCATCTCTTTTATAGTAAAGTTTTGTCATCAACCGACTTTCCTTGCAAGTAAATTAACGCATTGTTTATCACAAACTGTTCATTGAAATCTCAGACTTTTCTTTTCATATTGAATAAAAACTATTACACTATTAATGATGAGACATAAAGTACTGTCATAATGAAAATGTAGATGTAATATGATTGTAAATGAGCCAGATATTCAATTGAATTCAACTAACTTTGATTTAAGCAATTGTATGTAATTATATGGCCTTGAAAATGAGCAGAACCCATTCCGTATTTATGTTATAATTATCAACCTTAATATCAAATTTATATTTACAAGGATAAGTCTTATGTGGACGAAGTCCGCGAATGGCGAAACAAATACTTAACTTTGTTAACGAGCTTTTACAGCGATTATAATTTTTAAAAAGTTGGTTTTGCCTGAAACTCATGATAAGGACAATTAATATCAATGATTCAGTTAATAATTTCTGAGCACAGAAACGGGTGAGAAAAACGAAGGTGATATAGTTTTTTTAGTTCTATTCATTAATATACTGTGGATTCATTTATTTTCGTGGGTACCAATTTTCGTGGACAGAGGGAAACTTGCATATTCGTGGATATTTAAATTCGTGGTTTTGACAAAATTCACATGCATTCCTTTAGGAAATATGCATTTCGTTGAACATTTAAATTCGTTGTTTCCCTGTACCCACGAAATCCACGAAAATTGGTATCCAACGAATATTAATGATTCCACAGTATAAGGCGTATTTTAATGTTGATTAAGATACATTTATTATCACTTTTAACTTTTAGACAAACCTCATGTAATAATAAGCCATTATAAAACAAAGCCACTTTTAGAAGGATCATCGGGGAAATTGTGTTGCGAAGTAGACAGTAATCCAAATAACATATTCATATATTGGTCGAAAAATCACAAAAGCGAGATCTTCAATATAAATTCATCGTGTTTAATATTAGAAAACTTGACTCGAAAAGACAATGGTAATTATACATGTGAAGCAAGAAATGAAGTTGGAAATGGATCATCTACGACATCATTTGTTGTTTTTTGTAAGCTATTTATTTGAATTTTACTTGACGTACAGTTACAAAGAAAAAGCGCATGAATAGTATACATATTGATATAAGAATATGATATATATGTATTATCCTTGCATCTTAAGTACATATCTTAAGATCCATGTGTAAGTTGCAGTCATTTGTTAAAACAATATCGCAGGCCGATAATCTATAAATTCAATAATAATTTGTATCGTTAAAGATGTCTCTACATGATTTCTATATAAATGAAGGATGTCAACGCTTATTTGAGTATTTGAGTATCGCTCAGTACTATCGAGTATCGAATAATTATATCGATTTATTGGTTTCCAGATAAATATTTTTAACTTTCTTTACATAAATATATCATCCTGTGAACCTCTCATAAAAATAAAAGGGTAAACACAGACGAATCATGATATTTACTAAAATACTTGTGTTAAATTGTTATTCAAAATGTCTCCACAAGAAAGTAAGCAGATCATATTCAAAATCGATGTAAAGTTATCAAACGTAAATGCATTTTTATATAGGACATCATTGAAAAAGGAGTTTTTATATAAAGTCCAGGTAAAGATAGATATATAAATATGTAACCAATTTCACAGTTGAAAGAGAAAAAGTTCTCATCAGTGCGTTAGTTTTAAAGATGGTCTGATTTACTTTTGGAATTACAATTTTTATCACTCTTTTTGATGCAGATATTAAATGCGTTCCGAATAGTAAATTTAAACCAATCAGTTGAATTTTATAGATATATTCTTATGCAGATATTTGAAAATATTAGTATAAATTGTTATCGAAAATACCAAACGGAACAACAAAGAATGATGAACCATTTTAGAATTATCAGTATTGGATATGGGTTATGTACTAGTATTCAATTTATTTGTACATCTGTCATACTCCATCGAAATTGTGGAGGGAGTTTCAAACTTCATGGTTTATTAACATTAATATTTTTATAATACGTTCAAAACATTCTTTAAAAATCAATATATTTTAATATTATGTACAAACTAAATACCAAGAGACAATTTTTTAGATCCTCCTTCGGTTTACCTTGAAAACAAGAATTTTTCAGTCAATGATAGCAAACGAAACATTTATTGCAAGGGCGATGGACTACCTGATAACTTGACATTCTTTCGTGTGGAGCATAAATCCTGTCATAATGAACACATACGATACCTAGAGGTTACACCTGATGGTATTGCAAAACTACCACCTACAAATGAATCAAATAGATATCAGGATTCAGGTTATTACTTATGTAATGCTTCAAATGGTGTTCCTGATAGAGAAGGAAGAAGGTTTCAACAAGGCAAAGCATATTTAGTATCAGATGGTAAGTACAATAGTATAAAGATAAGGGTATGGTTTAATGAGTTTCTGTATAAAATATATAGTTTACTAAAAGTTGTATGTAACGAATTTATCTTACCGACTATCTTAAAATGTGGTATTTAGTCTAAAGGCCTATCAAAATGATAAAATCTTCAATATCTTTAGTATGGAGAACTTACTTCCATTTGCCTATCTATACAAAAACAAACGCCAACAATAGCAACTTGTTAGTTTTAATGTGGTATGGGTGTCTTTCGCAATCTTTGATTGTAAAAAAACAGAGAATTTAAGGTCCAGATATTCAATCAAGTTCGCAAAATTTATTGCAGGAATGTAGGTAACTAATGTGACTTTCATTTAAAAGAACTAATTTATAAAATTATAACTTATGAATATTAATATTTTTACGAGTGTGTTGTTTTTATTGATTTTTAATGCTTTAGAATTAGCTTTTATAGGGGAGGTAACTCTGAAACAGTGAATTTTCTGAAGGAATCTACATGGAATTTTCCTATTTTGTATTTTACCTCTAAAAAACGTACGGTGCCCTATCTTTTCTTTTGATATTCACAAAGCATTTTTTTAAACTATCTCTTCGTATTTTATTTTATAACTTTATCATTTAGTTAAGCTTCTAATTACATAATGCTGTTTATTCCTGTATAATCCATACAAAATCTGTCAATTTGTCACACCCTGTAGCTTTATAAAATGCGCGGTGACCTATCATTTTTATTATATTTTTGCACATATATCAATATATACTAGGTTTAAAAAAAAGTATGAACAAATTCCATCATTTTTATTTTAGATTCCAATACCGATTATATTTTTCTCTGAGTTCCGTATTGTTCAGATTTTACTTTATACCACCTTTAATGTGTTTTATGAATTTATTTCAATCGTTCATCATCAATATCTTTTTCTTTTGAAATTGATATTATCTCAACACCGTGTTGTTTTTATTGATGAACGAATCACCACTACTAACAGAGTATTGAAATAAACTCCGCCCACTACCCTAATATGGAATATACACGGTTTTTACGCGGTTGTTTTTAACCAATCATATTCCTTGATATGTATAGGATATAAAATAACTCTTTTGCGGTTAAATTACAAAACAGTTTAAATATGGCATCAACACATTTGGTTCAAGTCGAAGTCTATAAATAATATTGCTAATATGCTTTGCCTTTATGCCCTTATCTGCTTCTTTGAATCATATGAAATGTTTCTGTACTTAAGTATCCCGTCGTTTAGCTAATGGACTATGGTAAATGTTTGTTTACATATTTGTTTGTTTTATAGTGAATAAGATAAAAACTCAATGTTGACTGCTGTACCCACATGTTTTTACATTGTTACCTTTAGGTTACTGTATGTTTTGTTCACACATCGTTGTCGATATACAAGTTAATAACATAACGGTACTAATTTTCCTGCACCAGACACGCATTTCGAAAATACATGTCTCTTCAGTGATGCTCGTGGCCAAAATATTCAAATCCAAAGCTTATATAAAAGTGAGTTGAGATCGCTAAAACTTGTGTTGAACCCAACATTTTCTATCATAGAAAATGCCCGAATATGACAGTTGCTGTCCATTCTTATGATTGCACTTTTTTTTGTCATTTGATTACATACTTTCCATTATGAGTTTTCCTCGGAGTTCAGTATTTTTGTTATTTGAATTTTTTCATATTTGTATTCAAAGGGCCACCAGTATTTGTAGCTGACAACAAGAATATTCAATATGGGGAGATTGGCAAACCAATGGAAATAAAAGTAAAAGTTTACAGTACGCCAGATATAAAATGTCATCTTCTAAGTCCAATAGAAGGCAACTTTTCAGTTATAAAGGATATATTGAAGAAAACTGTTTTCATTATGACAAATTTCCATGATGTTAATATAACAACAATTGGGATTGAAATTACTTTTCTTCTCACGAAACTACGAAAATTTCAACGTTTTAATGTTTCAATCTGTAATGATTTCTCAACCGCTAGTTTCATTGTAGAAGTAAGGTTTAAAGGTAAGTGTAAATTGATATATGTAGTGGCACTCACTATTTTATTTAATTGACATTATACTATCTATAGCGTCCGAAAACCGATTATATTAAAGAAAAAAAAAAGGAAAGTAAACAATGAAAAATAAAACGCATCTCACTCAGACATGAAATTTTCATGGTACAGAATAACGACAAAACAAGTTGAAAAAATATAGATTATGGTTAAAAAGTACAATCGCAAAGGCGTCGCCATACCGGTTATTTTCATTGTTTTGCCTGTATAAGATAGCTGTAAAGCACTTAACCTTAAAAATCGGTTTTCGTCTTTAAAAATCGATTTCGATTAGAACATCTTAATACTTCGATATTTTGTATCTACAGGAAAGGTGAATTGAAACTCATTAATGAGACACTGTAATGCATTTTGTATTATAAGATCATACGTTATTTTATTAACCTGATGTTATAAATGTTATATGTTAAAATTTTTTAAACTCTACATTAGAGAAACATACATAGCCATACATTTCATAAAACAAATGATTATAATCACCTTTTTATGCCCTACCTACGATAGTAGAGGGGCATTATGTTTTTTGGTCTGTGCCTCCGTTCGTCTGTGCGTCCGTTCGCTTCAGGTTAAAGTTTTTGGTCAAGGTAGTTTTTGAAGAAGTTGAAGTCTAATCAACTTGAAACTTAGTACACATGTTCCCTATAATATGATCTTTCTAATTTTTTGACCATAATTTCACGGTCCACTGAACATAGAAAATGATAGTGCGAGTGGGGCATCCGTGTACTTGGGACACATTCTTGTTGGATATAAATTAATACAAAGACAAAAACAATTTTATATTTGATGAATTCGTATTAGTTTCAGGTCAACCGTCAAATGCAGAAAATGACTCAACTTTAACAATTGCTGGATGTTTAGTGTTTGTATTTGTTGTGCTGTTGGTAATAACGATAATCATATGTAGGTACCATTTTAAATTTCTATAAATACTGCATAGCTTCTAGTTTTAATGAGCAAAAACAATGCTATTGCGATGGTACATCTAAAGAATGTTTTCACTTTGTAGTTACATGTGGTATAAGTCATGTGATTGTCAACTACTAAATTATCTACAGCTTTTGAGAGATTAATTGATGTAACCATGGTCATCATACTAAACAAAGTGACAAATATTAAAACAATCACGAATTTTGTATAAAATGTATACTGTTTAAAACAAATAGAGAAAGTTCAGCTTTCAGCCGATACTAAATCAGAATGATAAAACAAAATTTTTAATTTGAAGTGTTCTGTTAATTGGTAGAAAATGTGTTATGGTTTTAAGATATACAGTAGATGTTTGTTTCACTTACAATACGTTATTTGGATTGGCTAGCAGCAATCTCGAGTCGCTATGAAATTAACCATAATTTAAAAATGAAATTTAACATTCATGATGACACGAGCTTCCCCAAATTTGTTTACAAGCAAATGATCCTAGCAATAAGATGTAATTATAAGTAGTTAGTGTGTTCATTAGTAAATGAATAGTTAAGCTAAAGCGTTGATCTTGCGCAAATTTATGAGCTTCACATATAGTGTACTTCGTACATCGCTTTTACACCAAAATAAATTTACAAAACGAAGCATTAAATTCGTTATAATAAAAGGGCGACTAAACATATACCTCATTGACATATTCTTATAATTTTCTACAGTGAAAAAGAGGCATTTTAACAGATCAATGTAAGTTGGGTAAACTGTAAATGGTAAACAAAAGCCATATAATAATTATGCATATGGAAAGTTTAAAATTTAGAAGTAGTCAGTGATACTGTGCAGACAAGATATCATTGAAACAACTATTGAACATATATTAACTAATCAAGTATTGATGTCCTATTTGAATGACGTAAACACGACCAAAAGGACAATGGTTCGTTAAAAATTACAGCATTCAATGCTCTTAGTTTTTATATAATCCATTTTACCGATAATTATCTAGTATCGAGTTGACTCCGCTACTGATTTCATTTGTATATGTCACATGTAGTTTCTGGTATCAATCGCTCCTCTAGCAAAAAAACTGGAATTCCGTCAGTGGTTGTTTCATATATAAATGTAATACTAAAATACACTATGTGACAATGATGTTTTCATCCACTTTAATACCACAAATAATGTTGATAAATTACTTGAAAAATTACATTTAATTTATAGTAAGTTTAGCAATGTGTCCCTTAAACAGAGTCACAGAAAGAGATGAGTAAACTACGTGCATTTTGTTAAATAACAAAATGGATATAAGTGCATTTGGTTGTTTTATTTTAATATTCCTCTTCTTATAAAGCACAAACTAATGCACATATCTATTGCATTCAATGAAATGGTACCTGTGAAATCTTGATAATTTCAAAGACAGAACGTATTGTATTGTATGATTATTTGTAAACCTGCAAACATTGTACTTGAGAAAAAACACAAGTTCTTCCATATCTTATGTAAACAGAACTTTAGAGATTTCAGATTTAAACATGAAAACATCAATTTCATCTCTTCACCAAATGCGGAAAATTTCTCAGTAACTGTTGTTATTTCAAATATTCTATAGTAAGTGACATAGTGTCTTGTAACGATTAAACCAAAGAATGAAATATAGCAACATAATCCCCTCAAACAAAATGAACATTAAGTACATAAAAAATATGTCGATATAAATAAACGCATTGTAATAACTATTTAAGGATCGTATGTACGCATTTGTAGATCTGACACGTTTAAAGCTGTTTAATATCCTTTCTAACCATTATATGGGGAAAAAATTGAAATAGAGATCCAATACTCAATTTCATCAATAATAATATGAATTTCATTCTGACATTCATAATTTTAGGTTCATAGATACCATAAATATTCAAGCAGACGAAGACATAAACGCTGACAGTGCTCACTATATAGACATTATAGAAGTTAATAACGTGTTGACAACATCGCAAGGTACATTTATGACATCAGAACATTATTACATCTGAAAGAGAAAAAAAAATATAATAGTTGTGTACACGTCATTAAAAATACGCTTCTTGTCATTGTCAGTACTCTAAAAATGATTATCATTGTCATATTTTAGTCTTGAGTTCATATTTTATGAAATTGTAAATATACCCACATTATGAATGATGATATAGACCTTCTTGTAAAGCTTGACATATAGATCAAACCTGATGATGTATTTGTACGCAATCAGTTTGTTGTCATATTCATTTTAATGTAGTTATTTTATATCGAACATATCGGGTAACAATTTCGTGATATTGACCTATCCTCTAGTAATTTTATTCGAAAAAAAAACTATTGCATTATGAATGGTGCGGTGGTTGATTGTTTAAGAAAATGTTCCATTCACTACTTAATGTTTATTCGTATATTGAAATGTATATATCATGTAATTTGATGACTATGTTATTTTATTATATTTCAAAATTTATTTCAGAAAATAATAGCCATAATAATGAAACAAACGATACAGAGGCAGAATATATAAGTATTGCCCAGTTGTCGGATGAACAGAATTCATCCTTATCGAACTACGACACAACAGAATATTTGAACAGCGGATATGAACATCCATATACAACTCTGGTGGTAAATAATGGTGATAAAGACGAACATATTTATGATGTTTCAAATCAGAAGTCTGCTATTGAAAATACACTTCCTTCTTGTGAACCTTTTGTCGAAATCATAGAACAAGATGTGTCGTCGGATAACATACGAACACATTTTTATGCAAATGAAGGTCAAGATCATGAGAAATTGAATGATAATTTGAAGGACCTCATTGCCAAAGATAATGGTTCTCATTCGTCATCATTGCATTCGAAAAAGCATGAACCCGAATACATCAACTTGTCACTTAAACAATAAAAGGATTTTTTTCAAATGTTCTTGAAATAAATGAATCACTCTAAAATGATGTCTGGATAATACTATTTATAAACGCAGTTGATAACATTGTAGTCTAGTAAAAATTGTAATTCAAGATTAGTTTTAAACGTGTTCGTAGTAATTGATTTATTTGTTAACGACTGTTCAATGTTTGTAAGCAGTATGGTATATATATATATATATTGATGACAATAAGTACGGTTTTTGGAGGGATTCGTGGAGTTCAGTCCTAACCATTGTATGCTATATTTTCATACTATTATTGTTATTTGGTTGTATTTTCGTTATTTGATATTGAGTAGTAATTTTGTCATCGACAAATGAGTTTGGATATCCCTATGATATATTCCGCCAGTCTGTTTATATGCTATCACAACACTGGAGTAAATCCCTTGCGAGGAAAGTGTTCCATTATTGAAAAATAAAACAAAGTATAAAGTAGCAAAATTGAAAAAGATGTATTAGCACTGAATGAAATAAGTCAACTAATTATTAAAAAGTAGGTCAACTAACAATTTTATGCTTCATAGACCTTTATGATTATGTTCATATTAGTAGAGATGAACAATGGAGAGAAGGCATGTATCCAAGTAAACAATATGACAAGCTTTTTTCTATGTTTTATGCAATATCTGCGGAAACACGCCAGTTATCTAAGCATATTACAAACATGCTCTAATGCATTGGAAGTAGGTCAATATCCAGGTGTATATATATATATATATAACACTGACCGATAGTGCTTTCTGAAAAACCTTTTTGAAATACATGTACAACTGAAATAAAATATAGAAAAAAATCCAAGAAACTTTTTTTTAATGAAATATATGTCCTCATCGTTCCAATTGTCTAGATCGATGTTGGTTGTGATGCAAATTACAAGAACAAACTTTTGAAGTAAAAATTACAAATATAGTCAACGAGCAATAATATTTTACAAATCTGAGATTTAAAGTACATGTAGTTTTGTTTTAATTTCTAGAAGGATTGATTTAAGATCTAGAACAGAATTAGATTTGATCATTTATTCATTTTATCTTAGAAAGGAAAGCTTTGCATTGTCCTATTGTTATCTTTCCGGGTTTTTTAGCTCTTTTCCTTGCTGGAAATTTTTATTTTTTTTACGATTTTTATATAACAATACATGAACTACATTTTCAATGACATACTTTGGTCTTAAGTTGTTTTCATCTTCATATGAGAAGAAGTTATTGTTACGTTCAATGTACACAGGTAAGTGTTAGAGTATAACTTATTATTTCTAGGAAAGAATTGAATTTCCACTTGATCATGTTGATGTCGTTCAGCTAGGAATGTTGAGACAAGCGGCTGTAAAGCTTTAATCTTTGCTGGAGTATTGTTTACATTGCTGTATCAGAACGGCAATACAACAACAGTTATTTTGCCTTAAGATTGAAATGTACGATATATGTATCTCTTAAGTTTAATTACAATAATTATGTATGGTAAATTCGTCAAATGAAACGTTCTGATACTCTGCTGGTGATGAGAAGATATCTTCTGGTTATTTTCCTTTATGTTCTGGTTATATGCACCTATAGTCTGGTTATATTTACCTATGTTCTGGTTATATGCATCTATGTTCTAGTTGTATACACCTATGTTCTGTATATATGCGCCTATGTTATTGATATGTGCTCTTATGTTTTAGTACAAAAAAGCATAACATATCCAAGATCAATGAAATTGAACACTAATGTAGCTAATAAGAATGACACCTACCATCAATTTGGTAAATGTATAATACAGATGATAGGTAAGACGACGTCCTGATTTATGTACAATGTATTGAGGACGAAAATAAAACATATGATAGACAACAAGTAAGCAACCAACGACAACATAAGTAAAACTGCACACAAAAAATCCCAACCCCAAAACACAATCAGAAAAGTGATATGCCGTGTTATAATTGATAATAGAAAAGCATACCTTGCTTCTGATTATTGGAGAAATAAAACACTTATATAATGTTATGCAAATTTATGGTCTAATGACGATAAGAACATAAGACTCAAACATACAAAATGTAGAAGGAATTGCATAAAGAGGTGGTGTAAAAGATTAAAAGTAATTAATATACAAAAGTACATGAAGCTAAATAAGGAGAAGGTACACTGCATATTTAAAATACGCCTTAATCTATGGAGAAATCTCATTTACAGGTAAACAAATGATAAGCAACGAATAAACAGAAAGATTTTGGAAATTTTCAGGTGCATCCTAGCATTCTAGATATCGTTTCTGTGACAATATGTTTTGTTTTTAAATTTTGTAAACCAAGTGAATTCACACCTGTTTCTGAGCGTGAGGAAAACGCATCCTCCGAAGCCAACATTGGGATTTTATAACCGATGAAAATATTTATGAATCAGCAACAACAGCATTGATTTGAGACAAATAAGAGGAGGCAATTATTGAGAAATTTGTATGTTTTTGCCACTCTATGAAAAGAGAAATTCAATCATATGCAATCAAAATAAATTAGAAAAATTTCAAAACGAATGTGTTTTGAACAGTAATCAGTAATTTTTCATCTCGTTATAAAAATAAAACAAAAGAAGCCAGCGGAAGAAAATACATATCTCGATCAAGTGTTTTAACCTCCCATTTCCTTTCATGATAACAAAATAAATTTCATACTTTTAAAAATTATTTCTTATTTTACGGTATATATGTATGTATATTGCAGCCCAAACTAGCTAAAAATCTGAATCTAGCTATCTATATACATTAAAATAAAATCCCTTCGTTCAAAATTTTTATATTTTACATTAAGATGACCTTCAAGTTATGCTAAAGGACGTTTGCCAGATGAATTATTAGATATAAATTGATAGAAAAAAAAAAAGAACTGATTTTGAAAGGCCTGTTTTTTGGCCCCCTATTTTCTCATTTTTCAAATTCTGTTTTGAAAAGCTACTTATTATGTTACGATATTCTCTGAGGTTTGAAACTTGTTTGCATGAACTTCAAAACCACTAATTTAAGCAACTGGATGAGGTGAGGGGGAACTTTCTGTTATCATTCATTTGTTATTATTATAAAATTGAGAATGGAAATGGGGAATGTGTCAAAGAGACATTCCCGCACCCGGAGGTATCCTTCAACTGGCCACTAAACAAATATATATACTAGTTCAGTGATAATGAACGCCATACTAAACTCCAAATTGTACACAAAAACTAAAATTAAAATTAATACAAGACTAACAAAGGCTAGAGGCTCCTGACTTGGGACATGCGCAAAAATGCGGCTGGGTTAAACATATTTAAGATATCTCAACCCTCTCCCTATACCTCTAGCGAATGTAGAAAAGTAAACGCGTAACTATACGCACATTAAAATTCAGTTCAAGAGAAGTCCGAGTCTGATGTCTGAAGATGTAACCTAAGAAAATAAACAAAAAGACAATGCTACATAAATACAACAGACTACTAGCAGTTAACTGACATGCCAGCTCCAGACTTCAAATAAACTGGTTGAAATATTATGTCTCCATCATATGAATATCAGGCAAAATCCTTCTCGCTAGGGGTTTAGTATTATACCATCATAACATATATGAGAAGAACAACTTGTTTTAAAAAATGTGTTTAGTGCCGATGCAAAGACCCTAAAAGTGAATCAAAATTAACGCCAAAATATGCAATCTTTAATGACCTGACAACAGTATCGTAACTAAATCCCTCTTTATAAGTCTATTTCAACGTTTAGTTAGCTTCTCTGAGGTGAATACTGACATTGTTGTGCTTAATAAAGTATATTTTCATAAAAAAAAATGGAGGTGAAATACCTGAACGTATAAGAAGTCTGCATGTTGAGCTATATTTACGAATGATGTCCTTATACCGATGATAAAATTTAGTAAATGTTTTAACTAGTTTGTTATATCGAAAACCCTGGTGTAATAATTTTTCAGTAATACATAAATTTCTCTAGTTAAAATCTAAAACATTGTAACATACACGAGCAAATCTTACAAGTTGAGATATATAAATACAGTAAGATGGTGACAAGGGAACGGCACCATCTTAAAATGGATAATTAACGATAGGAAATGAAAAATCATCTCTTTTATCATATATTTTAGTATTAATCTGATGGATATAGATATCAAGATCGAGGAAAGGGCAGTGGTCATTGTTAGCATTAGCTTTATTTAAAGTAAGTTCAACATGATGAATTTCTTTAGTATACATACTGAAGTCGTAATTATTGAGAGCCTAAATATCATCCAAATATCTAAAAGTATTATTAAATGTGTGTATCATATGTTGTTTTGATGGGTCTTTGCTGATTTTTGTCATAAATGGTAACTCATAGCAATACAAAAAAGGCCTGACGATAAACGGAATCGCCAAAGCGAACAAAATGTTATCTAGTAAAAATTCAAGGGCAGATATAGTATCAAAGCATGTTCAATTGACATAGTGTTTTTGATTATTGCTACTAAAATATGACCTAAAAGAGTTTGAAAATATATATTCACATTCTGACTTTCTAAATGCCTATTTAATTAGGTGTGTGAATTTTTTCTGAATCAGAATGTGAGGCAATGTGGTATATAGGGTAGAAAATAAAAACTTTGAACAAATTCAAAATCACCAATATATGCATGCAATTTATCAAGTACCTCCAACGAGTTATTGACACTCAAAAGTAATTAATTCCACATTATTCACTTTGCAGGTGTTCCGTACAGAAATTTTTTAGGCTTTTAGTGTCTGCGACAACGTGACCCAGGATTTTTTTTATTCCATGTCATGAGAATTGTTCTTGCTGTCTAAATCGCCATAATTTTCTCCGGTTCTCGCTATTATATTTTAAGAAACAATGGCAAAAAATTGTAATTTTTCCTTCTTTTAGCGTTTTTAGCCCCCTCATCTCACCCATTTTCTAAAATTAATGGTTTTGAAGTTCATCCAAACAAACTTCAAACCTAAGGGAATATTTTAACGTGATAAGTAGCTTTCCAAAACAAAAACAAAAAAAAAGGGGCGTAAAAAAACGGACCTTATTGTCCCTTGTTCCTTTTTGACATCTTGATGACGTTTAATTATGAGTTATTGAACCCGATATTTAAGATTCAACAAAGTTTGTAATAATTATAATTTCATAACAAATAGAAGCAGTTGTGTTTTTCTTTCTTTCAAAGTTTAAGAATAACGTTGGTTAGTTTAAACGTATTTATTAGACAGTGCATTCAGAAACAAGTTATTTTAATTCATATTAATCCCTTTCCACTTTAATGATGCGACTGCTGCCTTGCACTTGGATCAACAAAGCAGAAAGGGATTAATATAAGTTTTAATAACTTTTTTGCATGGTTTGACGGAAATTGTTCCGAAAATTTATTTAATACTTGGCATGTAGAAATAAGATGATGTGGTATGAGTGGCAATGGGACAACTCTCAAAACAAGTCACAATATGTAAAACTTAAGTTAATGGCACGGCCTTCAAAACATAGCCTTGGCTCACATTGAACAGCAAGCTATAAAGGGCCCCAAAACAATATAAGGTTAATTTATGTTTCTGTTTAGCTGACAGATTTTCTGTCTTCTCGTTGTCAAGCCGGAAAAAAACACCAATCTTTGATAGAAAAACTGACAATTTAAGTCAATTAAGAATGGAGTCGATCGCACGTGCACAGTGTTAGAAAACATTAAGTGGCATATTAAAGAATCTTGCTAGAACATAATATTATTTACTTTTTATGATTTAAATAGTATAGAGTTATTCAAAACTTTTCAGGTTACTTTTCATGTAAATGAATATGAGGACAAGGTGTGCCTTCGGAATTTTGATGATCTTTGAAGCCGTGATTCAGTTAGCAGGTAATATCTTAATAGAATTGAAACTTTTCTTATATCGGTCATTTTAGGAAGTACTATATGCAAAATTTTCAATCTGTAATACAGTAAATTTTGAGAATTGAAAATGAGAATTTGTCAAATAGACCACAACTCGAGGTGCTCGATCAGAGATCGGAGTATTCATTAGAAGGTCAATATATTTTTGGCCTAAATTTAAAATATAAAATATATTGTAGATTCATCCAAAGTCAAATACTCATACTTTACAGTTGGACATACAGTGTTACTAAAATGTACAGACGGTACATTTAACTTAAATAGCGCAGTTTGGGCTGGACCGGCACAGAATAGTATTCGAAAGGGAGCCCCAGTATCAGTTATCGATGCTGAAGGAAAACGTAGCAAGTGGAATGTGTCACAGTATACAGACGATGGACGTGTTCTAAATAGTCTGTTACACCAAACTAGATTAACAATTACAGGAAATTATGACCTTCAGATAGTTAACACTTCTACTTTAGATGAATGTCTCTACATGTGCTATTTAGGACCAATTGAAGTGTTTTCAAGAATAATATTGCAAATGAAAAGTAAGTAAAAACTAGTTATCAAAGGTACCAGGCTTATAATTTTAGACGCAAGACTCGCGTTTCATCTACGTAAGACTCACCAGTGACGCTAAAATCAAAATAGCTAAAAAGCCAAACAAGTACAAAAATGAAGAGCATTGAGAACCGAAAATTACAAAAAAATGTTCCAAATACGGCTAAGGTAATCTATGTCTAGGATAAGAAAATCCTAACGGTTCATACTTTTGTAAACAGGAAATTTATAAAAATGAACACATAATTGATATTCATGTCAACACCCAATTGTTAACTTCTAAGAGACACACGCAATTGTAAGACATAAACAAAATGCTATATTCTCTCAGTCGCATTATAGTATTTCTGAGAGAGAATGGTAAAGTAATACTAGTAGTTAAAAACTTATAAGTTCACTGATAATTTACCATTTAAAAAAAATTAAATCGCATATTGTGCAAATTAATATAAATAAGGCTAATGATCCATGTGTAAGGTGTCTGGTTGGATGAATGGAGTTGTCAGTAAAACCCATGACGTAACTGGATGACCTTGTATGACCGGGGATGAAAATAAGTACATCTGCCACTAAAGAAACTGTGTATGAATACTGCCTGAGGGGGATTACAGGACAATGACCAAAACTCAAAAACAGCGGTTACGTCCATTTTACTACACTTCGTTGACTATTATAGTTTAGCGAAGCATCGTCACCACTGTTTCGGAGTTTGAGTAATGACTTGAAGTAAAATGTTAGTTGTTTATAGAAGGCAGAACCAGGAATGTTAGAGTACACATACATATTAAATGGATATAATATGTATAATCACTTTCAATATTTTTTAATTCATTACATATAACACGATTAAATTTTTTTTGTAAATCGTAAAACAGTGAAGTTATAGAAGTGGATTAGTGAATTGAGCACGTTTCAAAATAGGTTATCACAATGATCTACATTAAAAGTTAGAAATAAATTTTTTGGTATATGGTTGTTGTTTTAATCAGATAGACCAGTGGTATCAAGCATGCATGATGGGATTCAAGAAATAATTAAAGGCACATCGCACACATTATGTTGTTATGTCGATAGCAATCCATTACCAGCATCAACCAGATGGATGAATGGGAGTAGGGAAATATTGGTTACACATAATGTTACAGAAACATGCTTCATATTGAGAAATGTTAGCCAATACCACCAAGGAAACTACACGTGTATAGCCTACAATATAGTTGGCAATGGTTCAGTTACCATTGTTATTCGAGTAAAATGTGAGTTATTAAAAATTTATTTATGAATCAACTGTTTAGTGTTTTCAGAAGCATAATAATTATAAGAATATGCCATAAAAATGTAACACAATTCTAGGATCAACAAAGCAAATACTTTGAATTAAATTGTTCCCAAACCTGTTGATATTATCCTCATGCAAAGATTTTGTGATGATGTAGTTTCAATTATTTGTTGATATATCTTTAATACCAGAATACTTAACTGATCTGTTTTGTAGAGTTTTAATATCAACTCTAGTTTCAAAAGAAACTTTTTTTTTAATCCAAAAAAGGTTAACAGATGTACATGATGTATTGATATTCATTTGCATAAATTAGTATGCTATCCAACGCAGCTCATGTGTTTAATCTAGTTTCTTGACAATTTATGTACTATTTTCAGTTTAAACAAAACTTGTCAATGTATTTGATTATTTTCAAAAACGATCGATTTATCTTGTAAAGCGACTGAAATCTTTCTCTTAAAAACAACTTTAAGAAAAGTAAGAAAATTTTCTGACTCGTACATGTTTCTGATACCTTGTCCCACTCGATTTGGCTAGACTTCGTTCCTTTTATGTTATACATATCTAAAACGTTTGTATTTGGGTATAACTTGTAATGTTTGTACTTTCCTTATCTAGAAGTTGTGTTGGTAAATACCAGACTAGGACATGATAACTCTTAAAGAGATATATCATTGCTGTGTACAGTGATTCTGACGTCAAAACTACATATAACAATCTGGTGTAAAGGTCGAATCGTCAAGCGCATGCATTTTTCATCATGTGATTTGTAATGTTCGCAAGTAATGATTAGTAATTATTGTTCAATTGCAGTTGGTTATGGTTGTTGAACAATTATTATTATTATTATTATTATTATTATTATTATTATTATTATTATTATTATTATTATTATTATTATTATTATTATTATTATTAAAGCTGACTATACAGTATTGGCTTTACTTACTGTCCATTTGATACCTTTCTCCCCTCATTAACTGTTGATGGCCAAATGATCACCTATAGTTGTAAAATTTATGCGTTATTTGGTGTCTTGTGGAGAGTTGTCTCGTTGAAAATCATTTCGTATAATATGTCAATGATCAAATAAGTGTTTTAGTGTTGAGTTTAAATGCTGTAACATTCATAGAAATGCCGATTAATTTTAGTGCTTCTCATGTAGTAGTTCTAGCTTTAATATTTTAGATATGATAAATACTCTTACTTTAATGTATCTCGTACATGTTGCTTGTTAAAAAGAACTTGGTGCAGTAAATTTACGATTTTAAAATGAGCAAATATCCATTATCCATTTCAGCTAATACTTCATCAGTTAAGAAATCACTATTATTCCCTGGCATCATTATTTTAGTAATAATGAAAACTATTACAGTCCTCGGACCAGGGATTGGATTATTTGTTCGTAAGTACACAGTTTTTGCTTGGAATAACTAACAAAAAAAGTCATTCATTATTTATATATGCAAGTTTAACACACCGCAGTTATTAATAAATAAATGAAATAAAATATGTTATACCCTTACATCTAACCACAACGCTTCATAGTTGACGTCCTTCCCTGCCTTGGTAACAAACAAGTCCATCATAACGACGGGAAAAGGTAATACAACTTTTCCCCCTGAACTCTTTCATTAGTATGTAATGATCACTGTATACTGTATGTCTTTAATTTTGAGTGTACAGAGGTTGATATCAGTTATCTGTTCTATGTTGGATTGTTATCGTAAACATGATGGACTGTTATCATTTGTCTAATAAAATGCAACTTTTAAAGCTGATAGATATATAGTATGTTAATATTGTTCCTCAACAATTTCAGGGTACAAGAAACAGATACACAAGAAAACGTAAGTTTTTTTCTATTGTGAAAAGATATAATAAGGTTAAATAAAGATCAACTTGATACTTTCAATTTATTTTTTGTCTCAAAATATTAAGACTACAAACAAAATTGGCTCTGGACTGTTAATTGGCGGATCCGTTAAAGCATAAAGCTTGTCATGTATGTCGTCTGTGTCTTTGAACATATAGAACATTTTAAATATTTAATAGGTTAAACTTTTCTGTAATGCTTTTGTTCTATTATTTCTCTCCTATTTCCATTCCAAGTTTGGAAACATTCCTTTTGCAAGCTTATAATGTGAAGAGTTTTGTAATTTGCATATTTGAGATTATGGTGGACGCAATACTACTGACAAAAATAATCTTTCACAGTTTTTTTTCATGAATAATGCAATTATGCAATTATTTTAGGACGGTACCTACAAATAAAGTCCAAAAACCTGAAGGATCTGAGAATGAAAGTGCTGACCATACAGCGATAACGGAAGGTGATAACCTACATAGCACATCGCAAGGTACAAAATGTAAAACGATCACTTAAGAAATGTCAAATTTGATTTTTTTTCTATCTCTAAAAGGTAGCAGTTCTGAAACATAGACGGTACAAAAGAAAAAAAGTTATATATTATAACATAATATAAAAAAGAACATATGGTATTATTGCCAATGAGACAACTATCCACAAAAGACCAAAATGACACAGACATTAAGAACTATAGGTCACCGTACGGCCTTCAACAATGAGCAAAGCCCATACCGCATAGTAAGCTATAAAAGGCCCCTATAAGACAATGTAAAACAATTCAAACGAGATAACTAACGGCCTTATTTATGTAAAAAAAGAACGAAAAACAAATATGTAACACATAAACAAACGAAAACCACTGAATTACAGGCTCCTGACTTGGGACAGACACATACATAAATAATGTGGCGGGTTAAACATGTAAGCGGGATCCCAACCCTCCCCTAACCTGGGACAGTGGCATAACAGTACAACATAAGAACGAACTATAAAAATCAATTGAAAATGGCTTAACTCATCAGATGAACAAATATACAAGTGAACGTGGCCTGGTAAGACTAAACTATCAATCCGTACACATCCAACATCCCATGGATTTAGTGTAAAGAAGTCATCGATAGCCAGAGAAATACATGACCTTGTGCAATGCCAAGTTACAGGTATCGACAGATTGTAGATCCATGAATATGTATATGCATATAACATACTAGTAATATTTAGTTAGCTTTTAATTTATTGATAACACAATCAATATTTATACCAATAAAAACAATATTCAATGATCTAATTACAGTGTTGAATAGGTAACCTTTTAGAATAAGTTTATTTAAAGGAGCGACAAGTTTACATGGATCATTTCTAAATTTCAGGGCACGGTTAACAACATTTCCATAAAAATGAGGATGTGCTATCCCGTTTGAAATAAGTTTTCTACAGGTACAACCAAACTTCAAAACCAAATCTTTATACCTATGGAAAAAATTTAGTAAAGGTTTTAAGTAATTTATGGTAACGATATCCCTGGTTTAATAATTTACCAGTAATACATAGGTTGCGTTCGTTAAAATCAAAAACGTCACAACAGACACGGGCATAGTGAACAAGTTGTGAAATATAAACACCATAAGATGGTGCCAAAGGAACATCACCATCTAAAAATGGAATATTGACAATAGGGAACGAAAAATCGTCTCCTTTGTCGTACATTTTAGTGTTGAGTTTCCCGTTTAAAACCGAAATATCTAAATCCAGGAAAGGACAGTTATTACAGAATAAATTTGATTTATTTATAGTAAGTTCCTTGGGGAAAATTTCCGCAGTATATTGAGAAAATTCTTGATTATTTAACGAAAAAATATCATCAAGATAACGGTAAGTGTTATTGAATTTATCAATTAAATGCAATTTAGACGGGTCTTTACTGAGTTTAGTCATGAACTGTGATTCGTAACAGTACAAAAACAAGTCTGCTATTAAAGGGGCACAATTAGTGCCCATGGGGATACCTACAACCTGTCGATAAACTTTGTTGCCGAAACGTACATAAATATTATCAAGGAGAAAATTAACAGCTTCAATCATCTCATCACACCTCCAGTACGTATATCTAGCATATTTATTTTTCTCATTAGAGAAGAAGGCTTTACATGAGTTGCAGCAAATATATCTACATTCAGTTTTACCAAACGACCATTTAATTAAACAGGGAAACTTTTGTTTAATAAGATAGTGTGGAAGTGTAGTGTAAAGAGTAGAAAAATCAAAACTATTAACAGAATCAAAAGGACCATCAAAAGCACGTAATTTATCTAAAACATCCAAAAAGAATTTTTTACACTCCAAAAATGGTTCTACCACATTCATACATTTATTTAAATAAGAATCAATACTCAAAGTATGAAACATTGATTAAACATCATTTTAACCATTTGATAACTTGGAAACCTGGCCTATCAAATGAATATAATTCCATGAACACATAATTTTTTGTTCTGTAAAATAAGCTTTAGAATATACAATCAAAATTTTTTTTGTTTATAAATTTAAATTGTATACCTTAAATCAACACACACAATTAACCATATTCAATAATGAATAAATACAACTATACAAATTATAAAATTTGTAAATATGTCTGTCGAAGTAAAATAAATGTACATCTGTAACTGTTTAACTGAGTGTTTTATTTGATACATTTACTATTTTCAGAAAATGATAACCCGATTATACCAACTGTTAAAAGAATTGTTGTTGGAAATAAAGTTACAGCCATGGTGTCCACAGAAAATACATCAGCATCCTTAGACAATGGGAGAAATGTTTCAGAAAATTATGACGATGAATATGAACGTCCATACAATACATGAATTGCTGATAAACGAGCTATAGACGATCATACATATGTCCCTATCACAGGGAACTCAAACAATGAAAATGCACATCATGTTGAAAATGCTGCATGTGGACATTTAATTGGCAAGAATTGTCACAAAATTAACAAAACATAAACTTCGTTTAATGCGAATGACGGTCAAGAAAAACTAAATTTGAAATGTGGTATTAATGATTTGTACGAAACAGACATAAAATTTCATCAATCATTGAAATATCCACAAAAGAAAAATAGCCCCAAAGGATTCACTTAATTGGTACTTAATCAATAAAATAGTTTTTTAAATTAAGAAAATTGGCTTCAACTGGCATTATTAGGATGCTTAATTTTCAACTTATAACATATTTTTTTCGTTTGATGCTAGTGACTTTCCAAGCTAAATAGGCTATCCTCGTCTTTTAGACTTATTCATTTTTTTTGTATGAGGCTGACTTCATATAAAAGTTTCTTAAATGGGTGAAAAGAAGCTAGCATTATCCGTAATTTATGTGTTCCGCTATATTGATGATGTTTTATTACTAAATGCTACAAAGTTTAATGACGAACGCATCTATCCCATTAAAATTGCCTCGTCTTTAGTTTTCTATGTTGTGTCTTGTGTACTATTATTTGTCTGTTTATCTTTTTCTTTTCTTTTGCCCTGGGGTTGTCAGTTTATTTTTGATCTATGAGTTTGACAGTCCACTAGTCTCTTTTGCCTGTCTTTTAAATCTTTTTGCAGTTTTTTATAACCTAATTCAAAGGTGTGTATTTCCAATTTATATAAATTTCTGATATGATGTAAATGCGATGCAATTTGGCTGTTTACGTTGTACATTTATCGGTAAGTTAATCCGAACTGAAATAGGAAAGATTAATCAGAAATTAAATAATTCAAATTTCTTTCGATGGGGATCAACGAATTTAACACAATATCATTTTATAGTTTTTGTGCATACATTTAAATAACACTGATGTAGATGGAAACATGTGTATCTTTTAGCATGAAACAAAGAATAAATAGTATTATATAATCTTGATATTTAGAGACAACTCAAAGAACTTAACTTACAAAATCACAATGCTAATCACAAATTCGAATCAATTTTTTGCAATTAAAGCATTAAAAAATAAAGTCGATGTCTGACGTTTGGTCGTTCGTGTTTAAAAATGTATGCTTTTTAAATGGTGTACACATGTTTGATTAGCTGAATGATATGAAGGACAATGGATATTGAGCTTACGTCAATGACACAACTTTTTGGATTTTCCCTAAAGAATGCATATAAAAGTTTCCGGTTTATAAAAATATACGACTCTGAATATACGTCACTGGTTTCATATGTATGCAGGAAAAGCTGAAATAAATGAATATCACATATTGTTATGTTTCATATAAGTTTTACATCCTGTCAAAATGTCTAAATGTTTAAAATCAGGAAATTGGTCCGTTAATTGTTCTTCATTTTTTTTTTCTCATAAATTTACATTAACCTATTGGAATAAGTTGGAACCTATGTATTCAATTAAAGGTAAATTTCTAACTAGAATTATATTTTAACTAGCCACGAGAACACTCTTGTGGAAGGACTTTCCAGTTGTACCCAATTTCACTACTATTAAGAATTTTATTACAATGGTGTATAGTTTTCATAACTATTTTTTAATTTTAGTCACATGGGCTATTTTAAGTACTGTCATCACTGACGACCGTCAGCCGTCATAAGACTTTTAAAACGCTCCATTTTCTAAACTGGAAGCTATCAACTGAGAAAATTTCCTTAAATTGATATCTTATCCGCGTATTGCTGACGCCAAAAGATTTTCAAATCTGTGTAAAACAGCACTTATTCATATTAGTCTTGAGTGTGTTCACTTTATTTTACTTTGTTGATTATGTTTCTTTAGCAAATAGCTTTGATAAGGAGAATTAGGAAGGGGCAAATTGGTACAAAATGATAAACTCCTGGATGTAATACAACATATATTTTGTATTAGGAATATTATGGATTTTAGTGAACGTTTACAGCCGACTATACGGTATGGGTTTTTCTAAATGTTGAAGGCCCTACAATTGCTTTGAAATGCTTGATCACATTTAATTTGAACGTTAATCGATGATTGTCTCATCGGCAATTATATCACCTCTTCTTATTTTTATTTTGTTTAGTGAGAAAAGTATAAAAAAGATAGCATGCACCTTGAGTGATTTAATTTATTAATTGATTGGCGTTTAACGCAACTTTAAGAACATTCGTGCTATTTTGTGATGTCTGTTTGATTGATGGGGAAGCCGAAGTGTCAGGAAAAAACAACCGACCTTCGATTGGAATACACGCAAATTGAGGTATATAATAATTTCACTGTCGTCATTTTTTTGATGACTTCATAGTTAAGGATCAGTTAATTTTATGAAAGCTTATTGTTTTGCTTAGAAGATTATCTTTTTCTTCTACCTTGATAAAATCTATGATCCAAAAAACAAATTTCACTTCAACGCAATCGAAATGCTTGTAACTAAAAAAGATTGACTAACTTCCTAAAATTATTTTTTAATCGCTAAAAAGAAAATAATCATGATTCAACCACTGCGTAGCATCTTATTTTTTGCCGAAGGTGAAAACTTGTTCTTTGTTAGTGTTCTTGTTATTTTGATTGCTTCTTTGATATTTTCATCATGCGACATGTAATGGGCAGCTATAGTGCCAATCTTAATTTACATTTACTAGCCCAGTAGTCAGCACTTCGGTGTTGACATGAAAATCAATATGGTCATTTTATAAATTTTCAGTTAACAAAAAAAAAAAAAAATTGGAAAAATTAAAGATTTTCTTACACCAGGAGTAGTTTCCTTAGCCGTATTTGGCACAAGTTTTGAGAATTTTTGGTCCTTAATGCTCTAATTTTTTTTCCTTGTTTGGCTTTTTGAGTTTTGATCTGAGCATCACTGATGAGTCTTTATGTAGACGAAACGCGCGTATGGCGTATTGAATTATAATCCGGGTACCTTTGATAACTATTTACTTTCTTTGTAACAAAACAAAAAATATTTATTCTGATTTTGAAAAATATCTTACAACCAAATTCATAGCCTTAAAGATGTCTATTAAAACATTTAATGCACCCTATGGTTATTAACATAGCCCTTGTCGGCTTAATTGGGTATTCGCAGTATTCCACAACCTTTCATAGTATTTACCACTATTTGAGTTCATCCAGCTATATATGTCGTTTTTATTAACGAATACAGATTGATAGCCATCCAGAAACAAAATTCCAGTGAAGTATGTGCTAATGATTGTTTATTTTTATATAGAGCGAGATGTGAAGTTAAACTCCGCGATGAAGGAACGACTAGAAGATTTGCTATAAATGTTTGTGATATAAATCAAGTATGTTGTATGAGAAGGGTAGTGCAGTAAAGACTATAATAACACTTAAAATATTAAAGTATTTTCTGTAAGTGGATATAAATTAGTTGAGATCTCTTCGGTCACGGATGGAGATGTCGTCTTAATTTCACACACGTGTAAGAACGGAAACACCCAAAGTATTATAAATCGACCAAGAAACTTCAAACAAAGCAACATGCAATCCACCTAAACTGGGTGTGATCTCGTTATAGAGTCCGTACATTGTTCCAGTTGCTTCTATGGTAGCAACAACCCTCGTTTTACGCAATCATGATCGGAAACGAATACTAAGTATCAACTGCGAGATATATGTTGCATATTCAGGAGCTGATGAAATGTTGACATTTAACAATAAAGAAATTGATAAACTGTTTTCATACAATTTTGTTTTCAGTATTGACTTCCTTTAAATATGACCTTCTTAAGATCAAAAGTAAAAGTCAAGGTCAATATGGAGAACTAAAAAAATAGAAATTCGAAAATATGTTATGTGAACTGATATCTTCCAAGAAGTATCAATTAGTTTAGATTTGTAAAAAAGAAGTATAATTCTACGTTTTTATTTTGAACAACTTAACAATGAATATTCTGATTTCCTTGAAGGATGAAGACAACTTATCTCTTTAGAAACTGGATGATTTTTGAAGCTTTGTTGTATATAGCAGGTAATATATATTTGTCATTTAAAAACTGTGGTATAATGAAACGTCTATCATCCGTCAAACACATAACCTGAAAACAAGTTCATCTTTTTCAAAATTTCGAAAACAGTCGTTATAATATATTAAAACGCTGTTAGTGGTGTAAATAAAATCATGGACTGTTGAAAATTATATAATGTTATCTATGAACATTTACAAAAGAACAAAACAATGATAAATTGTTATTGTATACTCATTTTCATATACAAATATGTTGCAGAAGCATCCAGTGCTAGATATATTTACTATCAGGAAGGGTCCACAGTGTTACTGAAGTGTCACTCATTTGAGGCTCGAATTGTTAGATGGTGGGGACCTGTGCGCTCTCATTACTTTAGGGAAATATTAATAGTTGATATGCATGGAAATCAAAAGAAGTGGAATACAAGTATTTATTCAAGAAGCTACGCTATTAATCCAGACCTACCACATCGAAATAGGTTTCAAGTTATATGGAGAAAAAATAAAGGAACATTTTTACAGATCAATAATGCTTCCATTTTTGATGAAGGTCTATACTTCTGCCATGATTATTTTTACATGGACGAACCTTCCGATTATTATTTACTTAAACTGATAAGTAAGTAAACAGATAAGAAAATGATCAGTTAGAATAACAGTTAACCTATTGCTGTTATATAGTCTTCTTACGAGGACCAGAAGTTTTGATGAACAATTGAAAAAATACTTTTCTTTAACGATTTGTTTTGATTCTTGTACAAGTATATTTTAAGACAAAAAAATATAAAACTGCATCATTTTAACAATGTATAAAATATATATGGGCTCACATTGATTGAGAACGTGAATGAGAACTAAACAACTGACATGATTTCTTAAAATTGTTTCTTTTAAAATTTTAAAAAGTAATTATTAAGAACCCCAGCATCATACTAAAAAGACAAAAGAAACATTAGATGGATTTACCCATTTTTTACTCGTATTGACAGGCAAGTACTTCAGGCGACTTTGACTTTCATTGTTTTGTTATGAACGTTTCCGATGATTTAGAAAAGCGACTCGGACTCATCAAATTTTAAAAGTGTTATGATAATCGTAAATGAATATCTTTCTCTCGGTGTGTTTTTCTTATGGGCACCTTACATAGATATAACAATGCACGTGTAACTTTTTATATTCAATGAATAAATGTGTTTAGATTTTACAAAGTTAGACGATGAAACTTCTGTTTTTACCACAATATTTTCTGTTTTATAATATGGATAATTGATATTACAATAGCTTTAGTACAATGTTCAGCAAATTGATAGTTTCCGAATCACGCAGGATATGACTTAAAATATAGACAGCCGTTGAATCACAGCGCATCACATCTTAATTAAAAGAAATAGATTTGAAGTCATCAACATAATAAAAAGCGTTAAGTAACAAACGAATCAGTCATTGTACTGAAATACCATCGGTAGTCACGAAGCGAGGAAAGCAACACAAGTATAGGCCTATTAAAAAGAAACAAACCAAAAAAGCAACTGGACCTTACAAAACGGTTTTAATCACTAATAAATGTATCTTCTTTAGTCACTAATGCAATTTTTATAAGTAGTCTCCCTCTGATCTAAATAAGTATTCAATTTAACTATTACACACATCCAGGGTTAACACTATGGAAAGCCAACGGGGTCATAATTCTAAATTCAGAAATTATTGCGTGCATTTATTATTGCGATTTTGTCATTTTAGACTTAAATGCAAATTTAATTTTTACGACTTTGATAAAAAAAAAAAAAAAACCTGTTAAATTCATATAAAAATATTTCAAAATGCGAGTTTAAATTATTTTGTTTACAACTCAGTCACAATTTTCGCAATAATAAAAACCTCGCATTAATTTCTGAATTTACAGTGATACCAGATAGATGTATACATGTAGTTCTTTGTGAAAAGTTTCTTCAAGTAATATAAATATGTGTCCCTTTCTATTAAGAACTGTTTTACACAACAAAAACAAATTTTGTTTCACTTGGAATTGATCCCTTATTAAGGATAGGGTAATTTACATTGAAAGGTAACCCCTCATTTGTATAGTCGTTCCAAACCTGTTGAATATAATCCTCCATAAGGACATACCGAACCATGTAAATGTCTAAAAAACAAAATGTTGGATTGTAATAGTTATTCGTAAGTTCAAAATAACTGACATTTCCTTAGTACAGGCCGTTTCTCAAGAAAATTGTTTATCTAACTTGATTTTATAGATAGCTAAACCTACCACAGGCGTGACAGTTGTTTAAATAATGATGAAAATTTGATATAATTATAATGTTTAATGAATCGTTATTGAAAGAAGGGTATGCATGTCTGTATATAAACCAAACAATGATAACAAAAGTATTCTACAAACTCACCAGCCAATTAAAACATATTGTAGACGCATCCAGAACTATATATAAATACTATCCGGAAAGGTCGACAATTTTACTCAAGTGTTCACTAAATATGGAATGGTTTGGACATGCGTACTCTAATAACTCATTTAATCAATCACCAGTAAATGATATGCATGGAAAACGTAGTTTTTGGACGGTGAATCGTTATACAGAAGGGAAATCTATTTCTCCATCTCTGCCTCATCACAATAGGTTAACAGTCATAAGAAGACAACAAACAGGAGAGTATGAACTTCAGATCAGAAATGCGTCACTTTTGGATGAAGGTCTTTACTTTTGCGATGATTCTGAGATGCTAACTGTTTCCGATTATTATATTCTTCAACTGATAAGTAAGTTAACATATAAGGCAGTGATCAGTAAGAACAAAGATAAACAAAATGATATTGGTCAACCATAAAACTATCAGGTAAAATAACAAGGAAAATGAAAATTCTTGACAATTTGTTTGAAATAATTGAGTTGATCTAGCGATATTGCAAACATTTTGTAAATGTAAACCTATAAGAAATGCCACAAAGTGTCATAATTTAAACACTTGAAACATTTAAACACTTTAAAACATTCCAGCAGCACCTGCATACGGGGTATATATCTCCCAATTGATACGATATTCCCGTGCTTGCATTTCGTATCATGATTTTCTTGATAGAGGTTTGCTGCTCACAAGGAAGCTAATAAACCAAGATGGTGAAGTTGAAATCATCCCTTCGTAAATTTTACGGACGCCATCACGAGTTGGTTGACCGTTATGGAATAACCGTTTCACAAATGATATCGGATATGTTCCTTACGTCGTTACTACAATCCCCTTCCCTTTCATGAATATGACCTACCGAATTAGACTATTTACCGGATTTGTAATCACATAAGCAACACGACGGGTGCCACATGTGGAGCAGGATCTACTTTTCCTTCCGGAGCACCTGAGATCACCCCTAGTTTTTGGTGGGGTTCGTGTGGTTTATTCTTTAGTTTTCTATGTTGTGTCATGTGTACTATTGTTTTTCTGTTTGTCTTTTTCATTTTTAGCCATGGCGTTGTCAGTTTGTTTTAGATTTATGAGTTTGACTGTCCCTTTGGTATCTTTCGTCCCTCTTTTATATTCGTCATCAGTTTCATATTTTGAATGTATCAAGAGTATGATAAAATTGAGAATGGAAATAACAACATGAATAAAGAGCAAATATCAACCGAAGGCCACCAATAGGTCTTCAACGCAGCAATAAAATCCCACGTCCGGAGGTGGCCCTCAGCTTGAGTATCTCCTTAATCATTAAAACAACATAGACTTTTACAATGTTTGGTTTTGTGCTTTTCATATGAAAATTATCAATGATTAATTAATAAGAGATATGCAAACATACCTAAATTGTAAACGCTTAATTCTATCCTGTAGTAGTAAGTGCTTCGGCATTGACATGATTAATTGAACACATGTTTATAAATGTTCTTTTACAAATTTTAGAAGCTAATAGGCAATTAAGCATCCGATACCCTCAGGGAAAATAGACCCTAGATTGTATTAGCTATATATGAATGTCAAATATTTAAAGCAAACTTGTTTTGTAGTTTTGTTTGCCCGTTCTTGAAGGTTCATCGAGAAACTTGCTTCATTATAACGTCCATACAGCATTTCATATTCGGCACCGTTTATGGTTATTCATGGCCTTCGTAAATTTTGAACTTTCTTACAATCTAAGACAGAAAGACAACTATTTCACACGTTTCAATTATATGACATGTTAGCTCGGAAACGACTTTGAATAATGTACTCTTTAAAGTGCCAATTTTCATCCCATTTAAACTGTATACCCCTAAACGCATGTGCTATTTCTAAAATATATAGCCGTTCAAGATCTCAGCATACAACTTGCCTTTGAAAAAATGACGTTTGAGGATATTCAAAAATATTATTAGCCATTACAAATCGTCTCCTCTCACTGTACATGAATACAATATGAAGTAAAAAGGCTGGAAGGAAGCACAATTAATTGCCACATAAATCGAAACATGAAAGCAACTTAAACTGACTGAAACCGCATTTATATTACTTCATCAATAACAATCACTCTTTATCAATAAGCAAAACATTTTATTTTAAATTAAAGGCAACAGTAGTATACCTCTGTTCGAAAGTCATATCAAGATTGACAGAAAACCAATCCGGGCTACAAACTTAAACCGCGGAAAACACATCAACTATAAGAGGAAAACAACGGAAAAACAAAAACACTTAAGTGCAACAAAAAACCAAACGAGAATGTAACACACTCAGAAACGAACTATAAGATAACAAGTGCCATTTTCTTGACTTGGTACGGGACATTTTATAAAAAAGATGGAGACTTGAACCTGTATTTTTTTGGCTAGCCAAATCTTCGCGATTTTATGGTAATGTTAAATGTAACACTAAAATGACAACATTACATGACACGACTATAGATGAAAAAATGAAAGAACATCCAGGACATAGAAATACACAATTAAATATTACAATAGGACATTTCGACATTTTAGTAGTTATCAAAGGTACCAGGCTTATATTTTAATACGCCAGAAGCGAGTTTCATCCACAAAAGACTCATCAGTGCCGCCCAGATAAAAAAAGTCAGAAAGCTAAACAAGTATAAAGATAAAGAGCATTGATGACCCAAAGTTCCAAAAAGTTGTGCCAAATACGGCTAAGTCTATGCCTGTTTAAATAAAGTCCAACAAAAACACAGATATAACACTTGATCCCACCATTTTAAGCAGTCAAAACCCAACATACGTTTTAAAGATATCAAATACATACGACTAATGCGTGTCTGGTAGTTCTATAAATTAAATCTCTAGATACATTTTTGTTTGAATAATAGTAAACAAGATATGTTAGATATAACAGTCAAAAACACTTGATCCCACCATTTAATTTTATTCCTAAAGTTAGTAGAGAGGAATACTTTAAGATTAGAATGTGGGTCCAAATAATGTCAAATCAAGACACAGTATGACACGAACACACTCAAAACTGTAGTGAAGCAACATTTAAAAATGGGTTAACTTGTATCTTCATTTCTGATGTTAATTGAACGCCTTCTTGCTTTCTTAATTTATCTATTTAACGGATAATACTTTTGGACTCAATCAGAAATAAGCGGAAACGCTGTCATGGGTTACCCTAGAAGGATATAAACTTGAGAGCAAATCATATCATGACCTTATTTGTCATATTTCAGATTACTCATATTAACAAATTGTACTTGTACATATTCGATATTGATTCCTAAATGAGTTTTACCTTTACTTAAACTTCTGTACCTCTCTTCATTTTACCAACTTGTTCCTTTATTCATATGAAGCAGATTCTTGCTCAAGAAGAAACTAGCATTATAATTTTATTCAACGTTTCCATATACTTGTATATACATGAATCATTTTTCTCTTCAAACAAATCTTATTTAGTTAACAGGTTGAACGCATTAATCATATAGAACTTAAAATAAAAGATACCACAGATACAGTAAGGTATGCATCATATCTTTACGTTCACCTAGAATCTGTTTATCTGTATTAGTATTCAAACAGAGCCTGCATACAGAGTATATTTTATACCAGAGCTTGTGCTTCCTATCATGATAATATTTCTTGAAGAGGCTTGATGTATACAAGGACGCTATTGATCCAACGGTTCCTAGCGGTAAAGTTAAAGTCACATCTGTGCATGTTCAACGGACGCTTTTGTGCATTGACCGACCGTATTAAGATAGTATTTTCACAAATGACGACGGAAAATGTTTCATTTATCATAACCACAATTCTTGCTCTTTCCTCGATTATGAAATAACCGAATGAAACTTATCACCGAATTTGTTGTTACCATTCTTGACCAACATGACGACAGGTGCCACTTGTTTAATAGGACCTGGTTACCCTTTCAAAGCACACGAGAACAACTAAAATATTCGTTAGGGTCGGTGAGGCCAATTCATTATTTCTATAAGAAGTCTTTATAAATATGTTTGTCTTTTTGTCCTCTTTTGTTTCTGCCTTGGAATTATCACTGTATCTCAATTAAAAAGTTTTGGATGACCATTTTAATTGCTTTCTATTTTCCATATACTAGTATACATTAAATGTGAGATCATTTAAAAGAATTTGTTCAAGTACATTGATTCAAAAACTATTTTCAAAAATACATTACAAGAGATTGTTTTCGTATGGTACAATTTCATTCTGTGTGAATTGATTTCAATGTAGATTAAATTGCAAATTGTTTTAATTCCTTTCGACATATTTGTAGTGTTGATGTTTTATATGTATCGGGCCGATGTAACGAAATACATTTGAGAAGACATGTTTATTCAGCATCGTTTACAATCATAATACCTGGTACCTAACGAGTACTTTTTATACAGTCAAAAATCGTACAGAACAGCCACAGCACTACTCAGAACGTATTATTATCGAATATAAAACAATACTTAATATACTACACTCTTCTCCTTCGTTAGAATGAAAAAAAACCCAAACTATTAACTAACTAGGAAATAAAACTGACTGAATATTCTTTATCGTTGACTAGAAAAACTACTTTCAAAAATATCAAAAATCATAAATGAAAATTCTTATAAGAATTATTATCTTTTCAAAACTTACAATCACTAATCTAAAACTTTTACTGTCTATATCAAATCCTACTAATCTAAAACTTTAACTGTCTATAACAAATCCTTTATCCTACATGTAACTTAATTATGAAACAATATAGTCATTAAATTTTGATGGCATTTTTCTCTTTCTCATTAGACGTCTTGTTATATCACCAACTTCGTCTGAAATCGGTTTGGGTTTTTCGATCGGATCATCTAACATAACACATTCATTATCCTTTTCATTTGAAACAGTTCGATCATTGTATTTCTTTACATGAGTTGTGTTTCGACGGTATTGTACACCTTCGGGTGATTGTACAACACATTGATTACCAATTTTCTCAACATGTTTGTAAGGTGTTGAAATAAATGGAGTTGTCATTTTGTTCGTAACTAAAACACTGTCTCCAGTTTTCAAGTCACTTTAATGTGCGTTTCTTTTCTCGTCAATGTACATCTTGTTCTTGTGTTTCGCGTACTTGTCTCTGTCTCTTATTTCTATGTAAGTGTCGTGACATCTTCTTCGCAATATATTTCGGGTAACTTTGTCCTTATCATTCGTTTGAATAGGAGTTCAGGCGGTGAAACTCCAGTCACACTCTGCGGTTTTGTCCTGTACGCCATTATATACTTTCTTAGTTCTCGTTTCCAGTCCATTGCATCTGCCTGGGCGATCCTTATCCTTTTCATCAAAGCTCTATCATGACGGTCCACTTCATCGTTTGCGGCTGGGTATTATGGGGTGTTTTTAATATGTTTCACATCGATATTCTCCAAGTATTGCTTAAATAGTTTTGACGTAAATTGCGATCCATTGTCAGAAGATAGTTGTAAACCATGACGCACAAACATGCTTTCAAGCGAATCTATCATTTTCTCGCTTGAAGTGATTTTGTAACGCAATCTTATAATAGCGACTGTAATAGTCTATAACAAAAAAAAAATAAAAAAAAAATGGTAGCGGCCCAAGCAAATCAATATCCAAGTATTGCCACGGTCCTGTTGGCAACTTTGTCGGTTCCAGCGGTTCTGGATGTGAAAATTGAGATGTTATCTGGCAGCCATGACATGATTAAACATACTTCTCTACATCCTTATCCATGTTCGGCCACCAGACCTTACATATGTTTAGTTCCTACATTTCTAAAGTGTCCTTCATGAGCTAATTGCAAGCATTTAGCTTGTGAGTTTTTGGAATTAAAGTTCTTCTTCCACGCATTACTAAATATCCTTTTACACTCAGTTCGTTCTTTACGGGATGGTAAGCACTCATAACAGACTGGTTCCATTTAGCTTGTTGAAGACAATTTCTAACTTCTGATAATTCTTTGTCTACTTTTGCTTCCTTTTCGATCTCTTGGGTTGTTAAAGCTTTAGGTGTCCATTCCTGTGCGCAAAATCTTACAAATTTAAAAATAAAGTGATACTTTTCAAAAGCCCAAACAACGGCTTACCCGTTTTTTTTTCTGTTGTTGAGTATTTCTTTTCTGTTTCAGACAGCGCCCTACTAGCATAACTTATAACTCGAGACATTCCTCTATTCTCTTGCACTAACACAGCACCAATTTCTACATTACTTGCGTATCAGTTGAGTTTTATCTGCATCTAGTCTATAGTATTTCGAAGGGGGTTCAGATAAGGTTGCAAGCTTAGGTATGTACTTTGCACTATTGTTAACTAAGCCTAAAAAACACTTGACTTCCGATCCATTTGTCGGCTCTGTTGCGTTATGCATATCCTTTACCCTTTCTTTTGTTGACCCTATTCCATTTTTTAATAAGATATGACCCATAAATGTTATTTTGTCCATAGTGAATTCACATTTGTCCCATTTAGATTTATCTTTTTCTGTCAAAAACTAGATTAAGTCTTTCGTAATGTTCTTTTTTTTTGTGCGACCAAATACAACAATGTCATCTGATATGTTCTGGACACCTTCAATATCATGAAATACTTGAGATATAACTTGTTGGTATTTCTTAGGTGCGGCATTTATCCCGAACATTAAACGTTTATAACGGTAAAGTCCCCTGTGTGTGACAAAAGTTGTTATCTCACGCGAACCTTTTTTCAAGCTCTAATTGATGTAATTCATATTGCAAACCCATTTTACTAAACCATTTTCCGCCATTTATTTTGTACAATATTTCGTCCACAGTTGGTATCGGGTGCCGTTCGCGTACTATCGCTTTGTTTGCTGCCCTCATGTCAACACATAACCTTATATCGCCATTAGGTTTAGGAACTACAATAACTGGACTGACCCACGGTGTCTGGTCATTTACTCTCAGAATGATGTCTTGTGATTCTAATTCATCAAGTTTTTTATCCACTTTTCTCCTGAATGTGAACGGTATCCTGTACATTCTTTGCGCAACTGGCTCAACTTTTGAATTTATGTGCAACTTTAATTTAAAATTTTCCAATTTGCCTATTCATTTAAAGCAATAACTATATTTTCCTCTAATATTTTCATTTATTTAATATATTCCTAATTTCAAAACACCTAATTGTATAGCTGTTGCTTTACCTTGCAAAGATATACTTTTTTCCTTTTACAACATAAAAGTCACCTTCTACACTTTCAGATTGACCTTGACATTTAATTCACATGTGAATTTTCCTCACACCACTATTTTTCCCACAATGCACTTGAAATTATATTTACTGATGCACCGCTATCAATTACACATTTCATATTTATGCCACCAGCATCAATTTCAATTTCATCATTTTTATCACTTTGATTTTTCACAATAAATGCATATTCATCATCATCTGATACCACATAGACCATATTTACCGTATCTTCTTTGATTTTGTTGCCCTCCTTGTTTCGTTTTAGACACGATTTCAAAATGACCACTTTTCCCCGATTTATTGCATGTTTTACCTTCTGCGGGCAAGATGGATCTTTACCGAAATGTCCCTCTCCCACGCTGATAACATTTTAATCCTGATTTTGTTTTCGTTTTGTTCTGTCCATATTGTGTTGGATTTCTTTGATTGACTCTATTGACACTTCCGTGATTACTTGATGGGTTGTTGCCATAATCATTTGCACCCTCCATTTCGCGAGAAGGCTTTTCAGCCATTTCTAAAGTTCTTGCAATTGATCTAACATAATCTAAAGTCAAACCTGGTCCCATTTCAAGAAGTCAAGTACGTGATTTATTAGAACGACATTTTTCTATGACCTGGTCCCTTACTTGTGCGTCGGGTTTTGCATGATCACACAATACTACTTGTTGTTTCAATCTTGTGATGTGATGATCTATTGTTTCTGTTTCATTTTGTTTGATACTTCTTAGATTATAACGTTCTACTAAATAAATTACCTTGGCATCAAAATGTTTCTTCAATGTTTTGATCGTTTTATTAAAATCGTCGTCACCATCTTCCTCCGTTAATATTAAGTATATATCTTGTACATCGAGTCCTGCACAGTGTAATAATAATGCTTTCTTTTGTTTCTTGTTGGATACACCTTTTCCTATCGCATAAATTTCGAAACTTCTCAGCCACCGAGTCCATGATTTTCCGAGTCTATCTCCACTGACATCGAAATTTTCAACTGGATTTAAATCGATTTTAGCTGCCATTTTACAAAAAATAAGCTTACCACATTGAAGTTCAATGTTTCCTCTTTATCCTCGTCCCCAATTGTAGCGTTGATTGCTCATGTTTTATTTGTATCAGGCCGATTTAACGAAATACATTTAAGAAGACATGTATTCAGCATTTAAGGAATAGGACCGACATAAGAACATGAAAAAAGGGTAAAGGATATGCTAAATGCAACAGAGCCGACACATGGATCGGAAGTTGAAAGCTTTTTAGGCTTAGTTAACTATAGTGCAAAGTACATAGTACCTAATCTTGCAAACATATCCGAACCACTAAGAAAATGCAATTATAATACCTGGTACCTAACGGGTACTTTTCATACAGTCACAGATCGTACAGATCAGCCACAGCACTACTCATAACGTATCATTATCGAATATAAAACAATACTTAATATACTACAATATTTACTTATTTTTTAGAAAAATACATGGTCCTGTTGAAACAAAAAAACTGTCAACCTTTCATACCTCACTTGTTACATTGTAGAGCCTCTGTATTCTAATAAATTTTTTAAAATACTTTCCGTAACCATGAAAATAATGGTAATGTAAGATACCTCATGGTACACGAAATGTTAATCTGACAATATTTTCCCGATATTTAATGTAAAATTTAATACATTTTGTAGTTTCCTTTAAAAATAAACATGATGATATACATAATCTTTTTTTAAAATTACATTTTGTCATTTTGAATAGATAGAACAGTTATTTCAAGTATGCATGATATGATTGAAGAAATAAATGAAGGTGAAACAAAGAAATTTTGCTGTTATCTTGATAGCAAGGAAACACTAACATCTTTGAAATGGTTAAAAGGAAAGAAGACAGTGTTAGTTACACTAAATGGTAATGAAAGTTGTTACACTATCATGCGCGTCACTCGATACGATGAAGCAATATACACATGTTTGGCGGAGAATATCATTGCAAGTGGATCAGTAACTGTCGTTCTCAAGGTAAAATGTAAGTTGAAATTAAGTTTATGAAACATTGGAACATGAGAAAGCTTCCAAACTGGCCTATATAGCTTACATATTTGAAAATGTTTTTATTTCAAATATGTGTACACAAATGTTTACAGTCTTATTTCGTTTTCGATTTTCAGGTTTCTAAAAAGCTAAGGTATATTATTTTCAGTTTTTAAGATTTAGACGAGATGCTGGGTTCTTTTGTTTTAATTATTTGGTAGATTTATCGGGGGATTAAATTCTAAATAAAGTAAAATTAGTATAACTTATTTCTGAAACTTTTTTTTTTATTGAGGTATGTATGTTATATTAATTTCAAACACGTGATATTTGAGAAGGTAATGAAACAAATGACGGTATAAAAAAATAGATAATACTGATTTTTTTTGCCGAGAAAATAGCATATAATTATACCCCAGCTTTAAAAAAGTGGAGGTATACTGTTTTACCTTTCTCTGTTTATTCGTCCATGCATTCGTCCTTCCGTCCGTCTGTCCTATGAATATGTTTCGTATCATCTTTCTCATGAACTATATTACAAGGATTTTTGAACTTTGGTTTCAGGGTTTATATAAGTCATCTATACGGTGTGAAGCGTTTTGAGATTCATCATTTAGCAACTTCCTGTTTAAGGAATACGTGTATATTTTTAAACTGAAGTTTTTACACTTGCTGCGAATTATCATCAGTGAGCAGTTGTTCCAAGTTTCACTTGTTTTATTCAAGATATGCCAGATGCACGCAAATTGGTTTGTGAACGAAAAAAACCTGTGCATAAAAAAAAATATAGCATGCCATACTGTTTCAATGGAAATTTTATTATTAAGGGACACTGCTTTGTCTGTTTTTCTGTATCTATTGTTTTTAGAATTTCTGATTCAAATCTAATATCTAACACAATGTGATATTATATTTAGGGAATATCAAATTCACCACTTTTTAAAGAGAAGCCGGAACTCATCGAAATGAGGTTGTTTTTCTGGAAACTGATCGTTTATATACAGAATAGCTGACAGTAGTTAGTAGTTCAGATTAAATTATAATGTGTGCCGACTTGTATTTTTGTTTGTTTATATCAATAAAAAAGTGAAATCAAAAGTTTTGAAGTGTACAGGAAGGTATTATCTGTGTCATCTGTTTTAAAGGTGTCCAGGAAACACTATAACACACTTCATACCCGATGAACCGCAAAACATTTCAAGCTTTGAATTTCGATTCACCCTGCACCAAACAATATCATATCAAAATGATTATAGAGTCAATTTTTAGAGGACATTTATATATCTCCATTTCATTGAGACAATACTACTTAGTACTCAGCATGTAACTATTGGACTTTGTATAATGAAGATATTTCAGTTGAGGGGAGGACAGGAACATGGATGTTTAGTTATAAAATGTTTCCACTTTAAACGTATTTTTTAAATGGGATAGAAAAAAATATAACACATCCTTTTCCATCTTTGACTTGTATAATACCTTTAAAATCAGATAATTAAGCCGATGCAATTCGATGATGAAAAAGTCAACTATTGATACAGTATGAATAAGATCAGTTTTTAATCAATGAACATGGTAGATTTAAATGGTCTATTTAATAATTTGATCCCTCTTAAAAAATTTGATACATCTTTGTTGCTTCAAACAGATAAACCGCAGGTGTCAATCAAAAAGGATTTGATAGAAAATGTCAAAGAAGGTGAAACAAAGAAACTTTGCTGTTGTATTGAGAGCTATCCATCACCAACAGTAACGAGGTGGTTGAAAGGAAGTCAAGAAATAAAAGTTGCTTATAATGTAACAGACGTTTGTTATACAATAAACAATATCAGCCGATACGACCAAGGTATATACACATGCACAGCGGAGAATATCGTTGGAAATGGATCCAGTTCGACTATCCTTCAAGTAAAATGTAAATTTTGAATTTGTTACTTTGATTAATCTTTATTCGTACGATAAAACATTTCAATACGCTTGCGGAATCATGAAATCTTATGTCAACGAAAATATGTTTTCCTGAATGCATGAAAACTGGTTCCCATAAAAAAAAACAAATGCATTCAGTTACAAAACACATGGACATCGGAAAAGTTCAAAAGTAAAAGAAAAACACAATAACATGATGTATTTCAAATTTAGGCTATTATATTTAACCCTAGGTAAATCCAAACTGTATTTAACTTATTTATAACTGATTCGTTAGATCTTCCTTTTTTATTTTCTTGGAACCCCAAATTACCATGCATGTGTTTTCCCTGTGATTTGGATCCCAGCTTTATCTAATTAACGGCTCTTAGCTAACGAAAGTAATTTAGTCAACATGATCTATTGAACTGCAAAGAAGGGAAATGATAAATGATTCTAAATAAAAATCACATTCAGTTTTATTTAAATTCAAGCCGATATAAATATAGTTATGTTGTTTTTTATATTTTGCTGTTTCATGACTTTAAGATCTTTGTAATCTTGCACGTTTTCGACGTGTTGAATAGATAAACCATTGGTTTCAAGCATGCAGGATTCTATAGAAGAAATAAATGAAGGTGAAACGAAGAAACTTTGTTGTTTTGTTGATAGCAACCCAACACCAACATCAACGAGATGGTTTAACAGAAGTCAGGAGATATTGGTTACACATAACGTAAACACAACTTATTATACAATCAAAAGCGTCAATCGATATGATCAAGGAAACTACACATGTACAGCGGAGAATATCCTTGGAATTGGATCAGTTACTATATTTCTTGTAGTTAATTGTAAGTATATAATTCCTTAGCGAAAACTTAAAATAAAAGACGGACATTGTCATCGACAACATAAAGAAACACGACAAAATATAACATACGGCCAAACATGATTGTTAAGTAAAGCCTACTTGTTAGTTTTCCGTTTTTCACAATACAAATTGTATGTTGTGTTGTGTTTACTGTTGTTTGATTTTTAGTAATTTTGGAAAGGTGTTCACACATTTACTGACATTTTTAATTGATCATGCATTTGTGCACCATTTTATTGTGCTTGGAAACCCAATAACGAGTTTTCGACCTTTATGAAATATCCTATTCACATCAATATGATCTACTTGTCGTTATCACAATCCAGTCCTTGTTTCTGGCATGTAAACCACCGAGTTCGACTTATATCCGTGTTTGTACTAACATGAACTTAACGATAGACTATGGAAATATGGTGAATTGACCATGTTGAGCGCATTTGGTCACCCCCAAGTTTTATGGGCTTCGTATCATTTAGTCGTAGTTGTGTATGTTGTGTTTAATACACGATTGTTAGTATTTTTATCGTTTCCCCTTTTTTGACATTGCATTGTCAGTTTTATTTCGACTTATTAGTTTTATAAACCTTCGATATCTTTCGCTGATTGAATCGATGGTTGTCAATATAATGGAATTCTATATGACTGACACATTTAGAAATGAAAAGATTTCTGGTTGTAAAACCAGCTTAAATCCTACATTTTCTACAAAAGATAATCTTTATTCCACTTTAGAAATGTGATAGTGGTCGTCAATTTATTTGGTGTGTTTGATTTATGTTCTTGCATATGATAAGGTACTTTTGTAATATAACTTGTTTTGGTTTGTAAGAGGATAATGTTGTTAAGTATAAAGTTTGTTTTCCTTGAATTCTTTTGAATGTTTTTTTTTTGTATTTAGTCATCTTTTTTACAATGATATACGTATATATATATAATACTTGCCAGAAACAAGCTTCAATATATAAAAAAAATTAACCATCAGATATTCAATAATAATTTTGCAGCAAAGTTATATCTATCGGGGTCAATTGCTAATCCTGTAACTCGTTCTCGACGACACCGTAAGCTTTTATAGGAAACGTGCAGATGATATTTTCAAATATATCTTTCAATAATCGTCAAATTGTACGGCCTTCTGTTGACTCTGAACATTTACATATCCTGTTAAAAGAAATAAATCCATAAAAATTATTTTTGAGTAAAACATGAACATCTGTTAATTCAAGACATGCAGTTAACAATAACTTTTACATTGTACATTGCAAAGAAAATTAACCCACTAAACATGACTTTAATACCGACTAAGACTTTTTAATTATGAGTAACTGTCTATAACACAGAAAAAAAGAATCTTCAACAGATAAATGTAAAGATACACATCGCACATACACAATGGGTAAAATAAGGAGATGTGTTAGGATTCTAATAAAACCACTTTATAGCAAGGTTCAAATTAATTTAATGTAAACAGTAATAGGTGACAGAAATGAACAAAAACTTAGACGGTATAGTCTGCTTTAAGAGGCTCTGATATAAAAAGATATGAAAAAAAATCAATTAAAGAACACTTACGGCATAAAGTATATCAAATATGTACAAAAACAAATACGACAGACATGAACCAAGGAGAATCAGCGTAACTTGACTCCTTTGGCTTTTTGATTCAAATGCACTGTTGATTTGTATACGAAATATACGTCTTGCGTACATAATACTATTCCTGGTATCTACGATGAATTTAATAGCTTCAAAGCACCTGTTATAATAAGTTGAAAGAATTCAATTGGTTATAGTGCATATCAATGCTTTACTATCTAAATAAACTTGTAGAGAGTTTTTGACTTGAAGAGATCATATGCCAAAGCAATAACAGTTGTACAATTTAACTACATTGAATATGTCTTTCAAGATGATAGGTTCTCCTGAGAAAAAAACAAATGCCTGAGTTCTATTCTGATTAGCCTAACATATGGTACTTTTAAAACCTATACTGAATTTCACTATTTGTGGTATATTTTTTTTTGTCTCAAATAGATAAACCAGTTGTATCAAGGAAGCATGATCTGTTTGAAGAAATTAATGAAGGGGAAACAAAGAATCTTTGTTGTTATGTTGATAGTAATACTGTAATAACATCAACCAGATGGTTGAATGGAAGTCAGGAAATTTTTATTACACATAATGTTACAGAAACTTCATCACCGACATCAACAAGATGGTTCAAAGGAGGTCAGGAAATATCGCTTAATGCTACAGAAATTTGTTACACTATCAAAAACGTCAGTCGATACGACCAAGGAATCTACACATGTACAGCGGAGAATATCGTTGGAAGTGGATCAATTACAACAGTTCTTCAAGTTAAATGTGAGTTTATAATTGTTAAATGTAATATACTTGTTGGCAGGAAAATTGTATACATAATATATTATAAAAACAATAGCAACGACAAATTATCCTTTAGAATAAAATGCATTGGTCAAATTATTGATTTATTAATGATTATATTTAAATAATTACATAACACTGCTGTTTTTATCCGATAAATCACGAAAAAAGAGAAAAAATATGTGACGAATGTTTGTTTAATTAAATACATTTACAAAAATTAGTGCGTTGATACATTTTTTCGTGTAGGGGATGCTTCGTTACATCATACATGTGTATCATCTAGTGTTTTTGTGTGTTGTGTAATACCTATAGCGAGCGCCAGGAGCTTTTTCTATACATCAAACAGAGTTGATACCTTAATTTCTGATACTTTCGATTCAGTTTTATTAATACAAAAAAATGGGATCCAGATTAACACATTTATACTTATCCAGATTTAATCACCTGTGTATAAACATTGCACCCTTCTTTAAAAAAGTCTATAATTTATTTTGCCAGTAAAATAAAGTATTGGTACATTACAAACATGAAAAATTATTTTGTTAAGTGATACACTTGAGATTTTGTGAAAACATAAAGTATGTTTATTGTTTTTTTAGCTAATTATCAACTTAAAGAAAATGCACAACCGTTACAAAGTGTCGTCCTTGGGGATTACTCGGAACCATTGCTGTGCTTGTTGTTGGGATAGCAATTCTGTTTTGTAAGTACGCATAAAACATATAAGAAACTGAACACAAAAAGAAAAGAAATATTTAAGATTTTGAAAACGTTTCGTAAAAAATCCAACAAATCTATTAAAGTTTATTTTTGAAGTATGGTTGTACTTATTCAAACGGAATAGCAAATCCTCATTTTTATGGAAATGTTGTTAACAGTGCACGGAAATTTAGAAACGATCAAGGCAAACTTATCTATCCTATAAATGAACTTATTCTAAAAGGTCACGAATTCAACGCTGTAATTAGATCAGTGAATATCGTTTTTATTGGTATTACTATTGATTTTGGTATTAGTAAATTGAAAGCAAACTACATATTATTGTAAGATACACATATACATTCATAGATTTACAATCTGTTGCTACCTGTATCATAGCATTGCACAAGGTTATGGTTTTCTCTGACTGTTTATGACGTCTTTACACTAAATCTATTGGATGTTGGATGTGCACTGATTGATAATTTAGTCTTAAATGCATGATTTTTTATTAATTGTTAGTAGGTAGCTTTAAACTAGCTGTCAGTAACTGCGAGTGCTCTCAGATTATTAATTTGCGTCTTTTTAATTGTGGGGATATGCACGTACCCACGTGGTTTTGTGAGATGTATTTCCTTTGTATCCATCTGATGAGATAAACCTTTTCAACTGATTTTTATAGTTTGTTCTTAAGTTGTATTTTTACACCACTGTCCCAGGTTATGGGGAGGGTTGGGATCCCACCACATTCTGTATGTATGTGTCTGTCCCAAGCCAGGAGGGTGTTATTCATTGGATTTTCGTTTGCTGATGTGTAATATATCTGTTGTTTGTTCATTTTTTGTACATAAATTAGGATGTTAGTTTTCTTGATTGGACTGCTTTATATGTGTCATTTCGGGGCATTTTATAGTTGACTATGCGGTATGGCTTTGTTCGTTGATGAAAGCCGTACGGTGATCTGTAGTTGTTAATTTCTATGTCATTTGGTCTCTTATGGAGAGTTGTCTCTTTGGCAATCATACCACATCTTCTGTTTTATTTAACATTTTGTTCGAAAATCCCATTACATGAGCATTTATCCTTTTTTTGTCTAGATTAGCACTGCATACGATATTGAGTGCAAAAATATATTTGTAGACTTGGTTTCACTTTCATATGAAAATGCAGTTCAATCTTGGAATGAACGGACATTAAAACAAACAACTAAAATTGCTAAGTCAAATATTTAATTTCAATCTTTTTATTACAGTTCACATGAAACGGAAGAAGAAACAGAGGTGCGTACAATTAAATATGTTTAATACCACAGATAATAGGATGAATAATATTTGTATATTTAGAAAAGAAGACGCAGCATGAGTGCTAATGAGACAACCAACGTTCCTCCCTAGCCACAATGTATACACAGTTAACAATCGTAGTACAAAGTATTGAGTCTTGTCTCACATTAAGCAGCAAGCTATAAAAGGTCTCTAAATGGAAAACCAACGGTCTTATTAAAAAAAAAACGAGGAACATAACTCACTCATACACCTTATTAACACACGAACAAAATGCTCAGGACAGGTGACTAAAAATACAGCGTATTTAAGCATTACATGTAACAGACTCAAACCTCAGACAGTAGTATAACATGTGGAAAGTCGTCTCATTGGCAATCATACCACATCTTCTTTTTTATAATAAATTGATCAAAAGACTTTGAAACAAAAAAAGATAAACATACACTAAATGAATAAGTCTGTCGATTACACAATATAAATACAATATTAATAAAAAAGATACGAAAACAGTGTCAAAAAGATAAGTCCAACCAAAGTGTCATTAAAAAAATCATGGTACACAAGTAAATTTATTTATACTATTTTTGTTATTAGATATACAGAAGTAAATATTATTTCACAAATTAGTGAATTGGCTGTTCACAGTACATGTACGGATGCGAAAATTATTTAAATTATTTCAAATGGATGAACATTTTAATTTAAAGGTATGCAGCGTTAACGTTCTACAAGGAACAATGAAAGGAAACAACAATCCTTAGGAAACTGGACTTTCATGATATTAACGGCACCACCTTTATTGCACATTTCATTAATTAATGTACGGTGTATCTTTAGTGATGAAGATTTGTATCATAGAATAGATTTACACATAATTTTAGAATTTTGTCTACAATTCATCTCGGATCTCAAAGAGGGAATGATGATGAGAGTGGTCATTATATGGAGATATATATGATAGACGAGAGCATAATGACGCCATCGCAAGGTATGAACAAAAATTTAGTATTCGAATATATTATGCAAATCAGGTGTTGGGCATTGGTTAGGCATTGCATTTAATTTGACATTTCTAAGTTAAGTGTATATCCTTTGAGAAGAGGATACAAAAAAATGTAACAATATATAATCTGTCTCAATCTTGAGTTACATTTTCACAGGTTCATGTAGGTATTAGTTCATTATGATACAATAACCAATCATAAAATAAGAATTTACAATATTATACCTTCATCAGATTTGATAGGGGATTTAATGTGAGTACACTTGACATAGATACCAGTATTCAAATATTGGGGTATGCCACACGCACATGTCCTGCTTTCAATTTTTAAAAACTAGGTATAATATGAAACTAAAAATGTACAAATTAGCATATATATTCAATTCAAGTTTGTGTTTACTTCGTAATTTGCAAAGAAATATTTTTTTTTATCGTGTATGGAATAGGTCATAATAACGATACATGCACTTTAAAAAATTCTTTCTTGTATGTTGTTTGTAGATTTAATTAAAAAAAATATTATTTATGAATGTGCATCTTTTTTTTGTATCCCTTGTGGAATTTAACATTCTTTTATCTTTGATAGAAATAACGTCAATAATAAAATAATGACGTTTTTTCGTTGAGACAACCCTGGGTCTAAAAGATGTCTTGTATATCCCGGATGTTCCCAGATTTTCTACTGAATTCTAAGTGTTATAATATATTCATTGAACTAAATTAATTCATTAAAAGTTATATATAACGCAGCAATAGGAACACTGACATTAGTTAAGCCAAAAAAATACATGTTTAATTGTAATAATGGAAATACTAAATTAAACTGTGAGTTCATCTTTTTTCCTCAGAAAACAGTAGACCGATTATAGCTACAGTGGAAAGATCAATTGTTGAAACCAGAGATATAGCTCCGATATCTGCAGGACATTCATCAACATCATCTGACAATGACAGAAATGCTCAGGTATATTTGGAAGATGGTTATGAGCATCCATACAACACATTGTTGGCAATTAATCGGGAGGAAGACGAACATGTTTATCGCACTCCGATAAAGACGCCAAACAATGAAAACGCAACTCCTTCTGACAACGCTACTTGTGGATGTTCATATAAATTACCTGAACAAGACTCTTTACCAGATGAATCACACACACAGTACAATGCAAATGATAGTGAAGAAAATACTGAATCGGTATTATAACGTGCTAAACTTAAAAGAAACGATAGATACTTGAATCTATGACACATGCACCTACATAACTAGGTACATGTAGATAAATGTATCATAATTTACATATGTATCTAAAACGCATAAGCCTTTCTATTAACCAATGAACCCCTTATGATTATTTTCAAGAAAAATTATTATGATTGATCTAACTGATATATGTCTTGAGTTAATTGATGTCTTAAAATGATGTATGCCTGTTACTGAATTTTGCTTAACTGATCTATTGATTTATTTGGTTTAACTGATTTGATTTATTGAATTGATTTTATGGATATAATTGATTCAGTGATATAGTGTTGTTGTCAACCAACCATTATTATCATTACATCCCAACTCCTTTGTTCTAACAGGGGTGATTTGAGCCGGATCACCCATATCAGATCACCCCAGTTTGAGTTTCTTTGTTATGAATGCTTTCCTTTGTTCTGTAACATTTTGGCGGGAATGACAAATCCACTATATAACTTAAAATTAATTATACGGAAAAGACTATCTATCAAATTTCACGTAGAAAAAAATCCAGTGTATATGCTCGAATTCGAACTCAAGACCTTAAGCATATCAAGCCACGACACATAACACTACACCAGGACGACTGGACACGAAATATCAGTAATTAAACATACTTAAGGGCAAACGATACAGTGTTGATCCCGTATTTACAGTTTGATGACAATTTCCATATAGGCTATTTTTTGCCTAATTAAATCAAATATGTAATAAAAAATATACCTTCATGTGCTACTTTATGAGTTAAATTAGTTCGAAATTTTGATTTCAGATTTATAGCCGTATTTTCCCTTTCGAAAGAAAGCCAAACCTTTTTTGTTTTAAAACATAAACGCATTTTTTTTTGTTAAATAATTCGTAATTTCTGTATTTTATAAGTATCCTAAAAGTTTATGCATTTTCTATTCAGAAATAACTCATATTTATCAAATGGTCATGAATTGAGAAAAAAACGTATTTTTTTTGCTGTATATTTATCAAAATTAAAAAAATTGCACTATTTACAGTTTAATAAAATTTGGTCTACATAATCTCCCTGCAAAATGAAACAAAATGTCGTTTTAAAAAATAGGGGTCCATGCACTTGTTTTCACTTTAAATCAGTTTGAATGATATAAATCAGTCGAAAAATGCATCTTTTCCCTATATGTCATCGTTTGACGTCGCGAAAATAACATTTTACGTTAGCAACGTCATTACCTCCCCTGTAACTGTACCGTATGCCCTTAAGCGAAGCAAGATATTTTTATAAGTGGGGCTAGCTGGCAGACCTTTATTCAGTGGGGTTTAAACCTTTATCGTGTATAAGTGAGTTGTCAGACTGACTTTTTCAAAAGTAGGGCGAGTCTTTAAACAAGAATGGGGCGATTTTTTTTTTTAAAGTGGCGATTGGCCAGTGGGGCCAGTTGACACTGTTTGATATCTACTCATCGTGTTCGGGGTCATAAAGGGTATACATAATATAGTAATATATAAAGTATATTACAATGGTTGTGTGGCGTTCTAAACTAGATTTTATGAATTGTAAATGGTTTTTCGTTAAATCTTAAACAGCTTGGATGTAAAATAGTTATCCCACTCGGACTTGATGTGTCAGTGTTAGATCACCCACTGACCTCCGGCCATCTGGGTGATCTTACACTGACACACCGCGTCCTTGTTGGATAAATATTAAAGAGGAGTCCAAAATGGATTCTTCGGTTACGCCGATTGTTAATTTTTGAAAAACATGTATAAACAGAAAAAAATTCATTGTCAGCAAAAAAATCAGACATAAAAATGATGTCAGTTAATTTTATTTGTGCAAATTAAGTATTTTGTACAGAGTGTGATTTTTGCCTTCCTAGAATAAGCTACAGTGAAATAATTCTTTCAATCTGTTTGAAAATTAATGAAATGAAAAAATAGTGTAAAAAGTAGAGCAGTCAAATGTATGTGTACTATTGCAAGAAAAAAGAGAAAAAATGTTATTCAAACAATTACACAATGTCAAATAAATAAATGAAAATAAAAAAAAAAATGCGATTAATGAATATGTTTTTTTATTCACTAATGTGTCTTCTAATTAATCAGTTAAGGTTACCTAGACCACTACTTTTACTGAAACTGGTTTTGTTTTAAAAACACTCAACACAGGTTATCACGCGTGATAATTGCTTGTATTTCTTTCTTTCGTCTAAAAGTCATATTGAGCCCTAGAAGTAGCAAAAACTCTTCATCTCATAGACATCTTAGCTAGATGTCGATCCCGTTATATATAGTTAAAAAACATGCTTCCAAAAACATTTAATTGTTCTGGCTACATCTAACAGATTCTGTAATGAAAAGAAAGACAATATAACCGCAAAATATGTAAAGAATACGAACTTTAAAAGATACAAATGAAAAATTATATTAAATTATATAATTAGGCCTCGGATTTTAAGAAATTAATAGATGTTATAAGCATATTTTAAGAGTGTTAACCTCTTTTAAAATGAAAATAACACTGTAAAAGAAAAAAATTAATTATACTTAAAGTACGTTAAGAGGAAGGAGAGAGAGAGAGAGAGAGAGAGAGAGAGAGAGAGAGAGAGAGAGAGAGAGGGAGAGAGAGAGAGAGAGAGAGAAGATATGTATAAATGTAATATATAATAAATATATTTCCTGACGTTTCAGCCTATATGCATGTTCACCCAAGAGGGACGAAAAATACCAGAGGGACAGTCAAACTCATAAATCGCAAATAAACTGACAATGCCATGGCTAAAAATGAAAAAGACAAACAGACAAAAAATACTACACATGACACAACATAGAAAACTAAAGAATAAGCAACATGAACCTACCAAAAACTTTGGGTGATCTCAGGTGCCCCGGGTAAGCTGATCCTGCTCCACATGTGGCACCCGTCGTGGTGCTCATGTTATAACAAATTCGGTAAAAAGTCTAGTTCGATATGTCACATCATGAAAGGCAAGGAGATTGTAGTTACGACGTAATGAATATATCCGATATAATCTGTGAAACGATTATTGCATAACGGTCAACCAACACATGACGGCGTCCGTAAAATTTACGAAGGGTGATTTCAAATTCACAATTGGTTTAATAACTGCCTTATGAGCACCAACCCTTTATCGAGAAAATTATGATAGGAAATGCAAGCACGAAAATATCGTATCAATTGGGAGATCTATACTCCGTATTCAGGTGCTGCTAGAATGTTACTACTTAGAAATGGAATGTTCACAATTGAAAAGTTAAATCATCTCTTTCGTCGTAAAGTTTTGTTTTCAACCGACCTTCATTGTCAATTTCTGGATGTTATTCAAGATATGAGGCCGACTTAACTGTTTCTGTCATATTTTTTATCTAGTTCGATGGGATAGATTCGTTCAACATAGTGACCAAATTTAGAATTATTTAGTGAGAGAACATCATCTATATAGCGGAAAGTAGAGTTAAAGGATATTGCTAACTCTTTGTCTTTTTCCCTTAGAAGTTACTGTATGAAGTCATTCTCATAATAATTAAAAAAACAAGGCGGGAAGAAGAAGAGCACAATTGGTTCGCATTGGAATCATACAAGAGTTTCGTAGAAATAATGAAACAAAACAAGCATTATCCTTGTCGACGGGTGTCACATATGGAGCAGGATCTGCTCACCATTCCGGAACACATGTGATCACCCAGTGTCTGCTTGGTTCATGTTACTTAGTCTTTTGTTTTTGATATTTTGTGTACTTTTATTTGTCTTTGCACGGGTTAAGAAATTTTGTTATAGCTCACTAGCCCAGGGCTAATTGGTAGCAGGATTTGACTAGCCCTGTTGGAAGAACTACTAGCCCAACAAAACCGACCTGCTAGCCCGAGTATGTCTTACAAACTTAGAGTTTGCTGCAAAATACAATGAATTCTATAAATTTTACAATTGTTATCCGTTGTACAGTATATTTTAGCAAATTGGATACCAAAAACTGATGTCAGCAAAAAAAAATTCCCATTAGCAGATTTATTCAATACGTTGATAATTGAATATTTCTTGACTATTTTGTAATAAAGAGTTGACCAAATCCCGATATGGTACAACTCTTGACCACTGCTATAGTATATCTATAATACTAAAATAACGAGGTCCAATTTGTCAGCCGTTATGGGGTAAAAACGACAAATCAAAGAATTCAACTTTATATATAGCTAATATAGGACAATGGTGTAGATTAAAAATTACACCACTCCAGACCCTTTTGTTTTACACATAATTAATATTGCCAATAATTAACAAGTACCGGGTCGAATCCGATACCGACACCAATAGTATATTCATCTGTTACCTATTTACTTACATGTACGTTAAGCATCTGACAGGCGCACCACCAAACGGTGTATTTAGGATTTTGATATATACACGGGTCATACTTACAGGGTGGACACTACTAAATTCAATCATTAACAAATTGTTCCCTATTGTAGTGTTTTTATCAGTAAGACTTTCTAAGATAATAATACGAATACTAAAAATCTGGACTAAAAATAGGGCGTATAGGTACAGTTTTCAATTTGTTAGCGGGTATGACGTAAAACAGCGAATCAAAGAATTCAACTTTATTTATAACTAATATAGGACAATGTTTGTTGGTTAAAAAATATTCCATTTCAGGACCTTTTGTTTTCCATATAATTAATATTACCAATAATTGAGAAGTTCCAGGTCGACGGGTTCAAACAAAAAGATTTGAAAGCAGAGAAAACTGTGTATCTTATAATCGGCATGACTTTATCAGATGAAATTACCAATACTAAAATAAGGCTTACGCATAGTTATATACTTTAATTCAGTCACGGTCCCGCGATATCACGGGTGTGTTCTAGTGGGTATATAAAAGGATTGGAAAGATTTTTATCAAATACATCATCACTTTTGTGTAAAAGAATTATCACCTGGTTATGTGAAATGCTCATATTTGTTTTCAGTTTTAAAATTCTCTTTATTGAAATAAATCAAATGACCTCAAATATTTAGGTGATTTAATATCACCATTCATAGTATGTGTCTTTTATAATTGTTTTATAAAGGAAGTACGGTAATATCCATACATTTACATTTATCACAGGTAAGCTAATTGTGGGCTATAAATTGATTACAAACTGAGCAGTCTCTAAACATTAGATTGTTTTGTTATAAATTTTATTTCTTTAAAATCGAATCCATTTGAATATCAATGAAGATAATCATGATTAATGAAATATTATTGCATCAAGTTTAGGTTTTCTGAAGACTTTAAATGTTTAAGTTATGGTTCTGAAGGTTTCTTCAGTTTGCAAATAAAAACAAAATGGCGTCCATAACATGTGCACATGTTACAAATTTATATCTGACGAAAGTCAGGTTTTTACTGTCAAAAGGGATACAAATAAAATTGCAATAAATTATTAATCAGGTTACATCATATTTCCCCGGTTGCATAAGCAGTGTAAAATACCCCCTGTAATGACAAATCGATGTTGAAAGTACGGGATCCACACCAAGTTATTTGTTCTATCTTAAAACTTGTATCTAATCAGTTCAAACTCTGGGAATCCCAGATGACGTAGTCGAATCTGATTGGCTAAGATAGAATGGTGATGAGGGGATTTTCCACTTTCTATTTTGAAAACGCCAAGAATTTTTTTCACTAGTCCGTCGGGCATATTGGGTTATAAATTTAGGTTGCCCGAGGTCCAAATGCTCTAGTCCCGGGCGTCGGGCTAGTGGATTTTTTAACCCCTGCCTTTGGTTTTTCCTTTTTAAGCCAAGGCGCGAGCGTTTATTTTCGATTTTTTGTATCTTTCATCTCACTACTTCTTGATGATGCCCCTAACTAAAATATTAGAAGTTTGATGACTATGTTAAACGATTTTGTCACTTTTGAATCGGCGTTAATGGTTCGACTTTACAAACACATCAACAATAACAGGAAAATAAAGAATTAACAAGAACATCGAAGAGCAAGATAATCAAACGCCAACAGACATAGGACAGATAACAAGAAATATACATCTTTGATTTGTATCTACAAATTCTGATATGATGGCCATGGGCAGCAAGTGTGAAGTGGACAATTTCAAGGCCATTTAATTGGTATAAATACATTTGTCTAATACATAAAGGCAGAGGTCACATGCATACAGTAAACCAATATTGGTGGGAATTGAAACATGTTGTTTTTAGGCATGGATCTTATAAATAATAAATGTCTTTATGGCAATGAAAGCTAGCATTCCAATTAAAGAACGACAAAAGAGACACAACTTATTGACCTACATACTGTTTATTCACCAAATGAATGTAAACCAAAGTTTCCGCATAAAAAAAAACCATGTATCTAATGTAATAATTATGTAGGAAAACCCAAATTTAAACATATTGTTATATTCCAGGAATGTATTATTTTCAGTCTAAATGTCTGAATGTTCCAACCAGGAAATTTTTCCGGTACTTTATTTAGAAAATTTATCAAACTGCATTGGCATATTGGAAGTAGGTTGGAACATATTTTCTCTTTCGAAGGTAACTGTTGATCTAGAATTTACTCTTTACGAGTTATATGCATTCCACTTGTGGAGTAAGTGCCGGTTACCTTTCTGGAATAACCACTTTCACTTCTTAAAATCAAAGTCTTGTTTTTGTGCCGGCATATATTACCTTAGTCGTATTTGGAGTTACATTTTGGAATTTCGGACGCTGTTCAATTTTCCAATTGCTTTCAAATGTTTTTTTTTAACTTTTTTAATCTGAACGTCACTTATGAGTCTTATGAAGATAAAACGCGCGTCTAGCGTATCAAATTATAAGCCTGGTACCTTAAATAACTATTTACACCACAGTGTCGATACCACTACTTGTTGAAGTTTTGTCTACGAGGGTATCACCTGCCCAGAAGTTAGTCAGCACTTCGTAGTGGACGTCAATATCAATTATTTGGTCATTTTTTAAATTTATTGTTTGAAAAAGTATGAATTATAAGAAATAATCAGGATTTTCTTCTCCCAGGCATAAATAACCTTAGCCGCATTAAGCACAACGTTTTGGAATTTTGGGTCCTCAATGCATTTAACTTCATATTTGTTTCGCTTTTTAATTATTTCAATCTGAGCGTCACTTTTGAGTCTAATGTAGACGAAACGCGCTTATAGCGTATAAGCCTGGTACATTTGATGACTAACGTCAATACTATTGATCGTCTTATTTTAGTGATATTTTTAGTCATATTGACTATTTCAGATACTGACACTACTTTACGCCAGTTGTCCGCCCTAATCTTTTTCAAACGCTTCATTTCTTGGACTTAAAGCTGTCCTACAAGTATTTTTTTGAGTAATTATCCTTAAATTTCTATCTGATAAAGTATTTTTTTTATGTTTTAAAGATCTCAGGGTAAAAACTTCACTAAGTCGTTTAGACATTGACAGGAATAAATCTTAGTGTGTTTATATTTTAGTTGGTTAATAATGTCATTTTATATATATTATAGCTTATATATTACCAACAGGTTCCGGTCGTTTATTGATATCATCTAGTTATCCGGCCAGTTTTTGTTTTTTTGTTTTTGTGGATAATATATTTTATTGCACTCTATTGCTGTTAACAATTTACTTAGTGTACAGCATTGCACTAAGTATCACTGATATATTAGTTATTAGGTATCCAGGGAGAATATCTAATAAAAGTAAATTGATGTTACATTACAATATTACAATATTGCCATATATACGGCCATTTTTTTACAATTGGGTATGTTATATTAAAACAAAATTAGGTGCTGCATTTGTAAATATTTTTCTATTGAAAAAAGAAAGAAGACGTTAATTCGGACTCATAAATCTGATACATAAAATTTGATATAACATCTTTCAACATACCGACTAGGTTTCAGAAAGATAGTTTTAGTAGTCTTTTTTTTATCTATTGATTCACGCAGGGTTTACATAATTTCACAGTTCACTAAAACAAATAAATTTAATAAAAAAAATAATGGTACAAAAAAATTGAATATTGTAGAAAGCAGTAAATAGCCCTGCAGAAAACTTCAAAATCACATCATAACAACAATGTAATGTGACGTATGAGGTATGTAAATCGATCCATATTCGAATGGTTAAATATAGGAAATTTGGATTAGCAAGTATCAATGAACCGCAGCTTCCTTCGAGCAGTTAACATATTCAATAAAAATTTCAGGAAATTGTACAAATAATTCTTTAACTTACTTTTACGTGTGAATAGATACGAACAAAGGATCAGTGTACTATCATCATGATCATGAAGTAATGTAAAAAAAAAAAATGATATTGGAGTATAAATATGCTATTTCATTTTACATGTTAAGATTTACATTTTAATAATTCAAAGGTTAACCTTTCCTGACACCTATTTATAGTGTTGATGTCATTTATGTATATAATCGTTACTTTTTACAGTTCTCAATCCTTTTAACAAAACTTTCAACTGACGTTATATAGAATGATTTTCTGGATATTCAGTGTCGTAAATGTCTACACTGTGCCTGATGAGATTCGCTAAACAAATACACTGGACGTCATTTTAGCATAAAAGTGCTATATGTAATTAAAAAAAGGATTAAGTCTAGCTCTGAACGCGAATCAAGAGTTAAAATATCGCTGTAAGTAACAGACTTGAATGGAAAGATGTCTCATTGGCACTCAAACCATATTTTCTTACCTATACAATGTATATCGCAAATTGTATTTGAATTGTTTACCGGATAATAATCATACTGCATATGTTTGTTGACTAAATCATTTGAAGCATGACATAAATAAATGAGATTCAATATCATGAATAAAAGAATCCTGCAGAGTCCTAAGAACTAAGTCGTAAATGTCAATGTTAAAATACAGATACAAGATCAACATTCCGAAAACCAATTAACAGCTTTAATACCTTTTGTAGCAAATCAATGCTTTTGAATGACTTTTTATATTTGTTAACAATGTACCAACCGTTTTTGTATTATCCAAATACTCAACAGGTTAACATAAACCTACAATTAGGAACATAAAATAGAGAAAGGAAATTGGGAATGTGTCAAAGCGACAACAACCCGACCATAGAGCAGACAACATTATTTCAAATAAAACAATGTCAGCCTTATTATGTTCAGAATTTTGTTATTTGTTTCCAATTTTGCCCCTATCAGATCATCCCTTTGAAAACTTTTCACATATATAGTCCCTTGGATGTTAGTCACGTTAGTAAAAACAGATAAATTGTTATCCAGCTAGTTAAAAACAAAATACGAATGTCTTCAGCATAAGACTTCTTGATTTGTAAAGCTCAAAGCCTAGGTAAAAAAGTCATGTAGACTTTTCCATAAATTAAGTAAGTGATACATTGTAGATGAACCAAAAATAAAGAAAAAATCTTAAACATCAAGCTTCAACTTCAATACATTTCATAGGAGATCTAAAAACAAGATATTTTCCGTGGCAGGTGTCAGAAATACTAGATGTGCTCATTAATTACAATCCATTTGATGTGTCATATAAAACCAAATAACTTTAAGGCGGCTGGATTTCTAAGATATGCCATATATAAAGGAAAATATACCATTTCAAGCCGGTATTACGTGTTTTTTTCTAAACAAGAACATAGCAAATCGATCGACAAGAAAAATGAAGTGTTATGACGTTTACCTAAAGTAGAAAAAAGACGAAACAAATCACGGTTAGCACAAATATAACAATAGAGTTTAAAGTGGTTCATAGCACTACAGGGAGACACTTTGTAAAATCAGATGAATGTTTTATCATGTTACATTGTATACGGAAATTTGAAGCTTCTAAATTATCAAAATATGTGCTTTTTGTACAGTTAAATAAGAGTGTGGTTCGAGTTTTTTTATTTTTTTTTTATATTTTTGTCAAAGGTTCAAAGTATAATTTTTGTCAACATTTTATAAATGTTCAACGAGCCAAAGTTATGTTGGTGCAGGTGTTTGGTACCAACCTTGGCATAAATCAACCTCGTTCAAGATTAAACTAAATCAACTGCGGGAGTTTGCAGGTTAGATGACATAACAGAAAGGTTAACAAATTTGTAGAATGAAATTGTTCTTGGGCCGTGACCACAGTTATTTCGTGGTGCATTTCCTTAAGACATGTAGACAAAACGCGCGTCTCGCGTACTAAATTATAATCCTGGTTCCTTTGATATCTTTAGACAATAAATGGAAATTTAAAAAAACCCATCTGCGCTTTCTGAATAATATTTTTACAGTGTGTTGTACTTTTTTATTTGGACAAATTATATCAAAATTATAGAAAACTTCATCAGCTCTAACTCAAAATATGGACAATTTTATATTAAGGGGTCTTGAAATCTTTTGACATCTTCCGAAATGCTTATTTTTAACCTTTCTTGGTTGGACCAAATCACTACTTGACTTTCAAATTCATGACCCAATTTTTTTTACAGTTTAATTTCACCCCTACTTGCTATTTGAGGTACGAAACCTGAACAAATAAATGTGGAAGGGGTATAAAAAAAATTGGCAAGTAACACACTGTCCACACTAGGGACTATATTTGTGGACAACGAGGACAACGAAAATCAAAGGACAACAACTGTGAACTTTTTATTTTTTTTAGAATAGCAAGCGTAGTATTACATCGTTAATTATTGTACAAATATATAATATATTCTATTTCCCTGAAGAATGAAGACAACTTGCTGGTACATAAGTTGGATAATTTTTGGACTCTTCTTGCATTTAACAGGTAACATTCCTTTATATTTAATTCATAACTTTCTTTTTTTTTTTACCTTCATACACTGTACTTTGAAGAGACTCATTACATTAAAGAATATGACACAATATGCTAATTGAAATTAAAATGTTGTTACAGTATACCTTAACTCAGAGTTTAATATACGACTGTTTAAGAATTTATAATAAAAACGTAGGTATACAGAAAAAGACGAAATGAAAAAGCAGTATTTCGTAAACTCATTGTTTGCTCTATGGTCGGGTGGTTGTCGCTTTGACATATTCACCATTTCCTTTCTCAATTTTATCACTATCAAATCAAATTATATTGCAGAAGCATACAGACGTATTTACTATCCTGAGGGGTCAACAGTGTTACTCAAGTGTTCATCATATTTTAAATGGATGGAATGGATTGGACCAGCGCACACACAAACCTTTTTTGGAAAATCAGTTATTACAATTGATGAAAATCATAGAATGTGGAAAGTTACTGCATACACAGACGGACAATTAATTGATCCTATTTTGCCTCATAGTAATAGGTTAAAAGTCATTAAAAGAATACAATCAGACGAATTTTATCTTCAGATCATTAATGCTTCAAAATTGGACGAAGGTCCCTACTTTTGCGGCAATGTAAATTCTTTGTATAATTTTCATAGATACTATTTATGGAATTTATTAAAAATGATGAGTAAGTAATTAATTAAGAAAGTTGTCAACTGCATCAAAGAAAGATGAATCCAATCTCAAATCATAATTTACATTTTCTTTCCAAAAATTTTCTAATCTATTTTTCGAGGTAAACATTTCGATTCTGTATCACTTACTTTTGTTAATTTCAAAATAAAGGTCTTTAAGATATACCCACCAATTCTTTAAGCAGTTTTGGCTTTTTTTGGTAGCAGGAGTATATATATATATTACACCTGCAATATTAAGATTTCCAAAATTTTGGTTTATACATGTTATGGTAGTTCTTGTGAAAGTTAATCGGCAAATGCGTTTGCACGAATAACATGAATAATTGGTATGAATGCGTAACTTCATTTCGTATCTTTCTATACCACTGGTGCTATCTAGATTAAAATCAAGATTCGTGAGTCAAATGTCATTATAAAATATTTACTTGAATTTCTTCATTCATATATCTTAGTACATTTTTGCACATACAGCCTATCTATAAAAATCAGATCTTTTTATTTGAAAAAAAACCACCAAAAACACTCTTGATTATGGAGGAACGTTTGTCAAACGTTGACTTTTGATGGTTATAATCTTTAAAGAAAAAGTGAAATATAGTTAATCATTATAAAGGGTACATGTAGAACAAATACACAATTCAGCATACTATGCAGCATTTAAAGTTTGACACCTTAATTGTTTTACCGAAACACAATGAAACTGTGAAGAAAAACAAACGTGGAAGCCGTCGGTTTAATTTACATTCACAAAAATACTATTACACAATTGTGAAGCTTGCTTTTCCAAGAGTTTTGGGAATCAGATGTGAATTCTAACAAATTTGATAAATCGTAAATAAAACCTACAATCTAAGTTTACTTTCTTTTGCAACAATAAAAAAAAATAACTTCCATTTGCGTTAACAATTTTTTTCCAATATAAACTTCTATTTGATTAAAAGAATACGCTCTATGTATTGTATTGATTAATTGATAGATTGAATGATAAACTCTTCTTTCATTTATAACAATTTCATCATATTGTCCTTTTAAGTATCGAATCAAAACCAACAAAACAAAAACACCGAACGGTGAACGGTGTCATAAGTTTAAAACGATATGATTACCCTCCTAGATCACCTGAGAATAATACAAATGTTTGGTGGGTTTACAGTGTCCTAGTAGGTGCATATCGACTATTGAAAAACCACGAAGTGGTAATGTAAGCACACTGCATTATATTCAGTCCTAGTTCAATGATGGATTTGGCTCTCACTATTAAGTTGGTTTTAGTAATTTTGCTCTTCGTCCGTTTAGGTTCTTATAAATCATTGACTTTGAAACATTTGGCTTTGAGAGTTTAGATGGAGTTAAATCCAGAACGTGATTCGAATGGATAACATATTTGAAGTGAGTAGATAAAGGTACTTACCAATTCGAATAAGTGTACCTCATATAGATTACGAAAATAATGGGAATACAAGTTGCCTGATGTTACAAGAAGTAATTATGAATAGGAATAAAAAGTAAGATTATTTTTCTTAATATCAAGTATATCTCTTAAGTCCGCATGACCAATTTCCTTTACAAATATAGAATGACATATTGATATCTTATTGCTTTTGTTTTATTTTGTAATTTTTTTTAATATCAACTAGATAAACCAGTAGTTTCAAGCAATCATAACATGATTGAAGAAGTAAATGAAGGTGAAATCAAGAAATTATGTTGTAATGTTGAAAGTAATGGATCAACAACGAAATGGTTGAATGGTAGTCGGGAAATATTGGTATCACATAATGTTACAGAAACTTGTTACACAATTGAAAACGCCAGTCGATACGACCATGGAAACTACACATGCATATCCGAGAATATTGTTGGGAGTGGATCAGTTTCTGTGGTTCTTAAAGTTAATTGTAAGTCCACAATTATGGAATGGGTTCTGAGCAGCATGAATTTTGAAGAAAAGATAATAAAATAGTTGTGCAAAACAATTGAATTCATTGTTTTCTATAAGAAGATTTGGTATGATTGACAATAAAATAACTCTCTACCAGAAACCAAACGACGTAGAATTTAACTGTTCATTACACATATAAGACTAATGCTTTTTTTCAGGAAATTAAGTTTTCAAATTCAACTTTGTATTTAGTTATAAAACAAAATCAGTCGATACCACAGAAGGAGCAACAAGCCTATTGGCAGTGGACCAGTAATTATTGTTTTTAAAGTTAATTTCATAATTGCCGAAAAACATACAACACACTTATTTCTTGGCACCCCAATTCATTGGTTCGTTTCGAAATTGCGTAAACCGTTGCAAGATTAGAATCGAAATACAGAATTTATTATGGGTTCTTTAATGCCAGCGATTTCTAAAAACAATGATAAAAATGTAGGTAAGCCATTTGCAAAACTATCTTCGGGAAATTTTAAATATTTATATATTTTTCCTGAATATAATCAATGACGTAGTTTGAAATGAACCTGAAATTAACAGTAAAAGACAATTCATTAGCACAAATATAGTTTACTGATGATCAACTCTATTAAATTGAAAAACAAAAACTGAACGAATCGCATGAAGCCCAAATGTACCAAGACGTGGTTATGCGTGCTTGACTTTCTATGCAATTGAACATTCAGTCTAAGTGTCACAATCAGCCGTCAGGAACATATGTTACAAATGTCTAAAACAATTTAAAAAAAAGCGTACCACATTTGTAATTGTTTTGTAATTTTACTAATTTCAAATAGACAAGCCTGTGGTTTCATACCTGCAAGATATTTTTGATGAAATAAAAGAAGGAAAAACGAAAAAATTGTGTTGTGTTGTTGATAGCAGTCCATCTCCAATGTCGACAAGATGGATAAATGGAAGTCAGCAAATATTGGTTACACATTTTGTTGCAGAAACTTGTTACACAATTAACAATGTCAGTCGATTCGACCAAGGAAACTACACATGTATAGCGGAGAATATAGTTGGAAGTGGATCAATAACTACTGTTCTTAAAGTGAAATGTAAGTTTATGATAATTTTTGGTAAACTAGTGCAGAGGTATTGACATTAAAAACATTAATTAATATAAGGAATTTATTGAATTTTAGAAAATCGTTTACGTTAAATAAGCTCTGGAACACGTTTCCAAACAAATCTGTACTTCCACTTTGAAAAGTCAGTCGTCTCACTTACATATTTGTACAACAATGCATCCTTAAGTTTAAAATTTCTGCAGCACATATCTTATGTGTAAGTTAAGGACTTTTGCAATTTAGTAAAGAATTCCTCATATCCCGACCATGAATCCGAGAGTAATATATTTTACCTTCATGTTGTTATTTCTACCTAATGTAGACAGAAGTGAGAAACTTTCTAGACGACAGTATTTGGTTCGATTATTTTAACCTTCATTCAACGTACACTTACGCACTCAAATCTAAATATATAATAACTAAACAATGTACAAACATATTTTGATATATTTTTGACATTCAAAATAGATAAACCGTTGGTATCTACCACGCATGGTTTGGTAGAAGAAATAAATGAAGGTGCAAAGATTAAACTGTGTTGTTATGTCGATAGCAATCCAAGTCCAACATCTACGAAATGGTTGAATGGGAGTCTGGAAATATTGGTTACGCTTAACTTTACAGAAACGTGTTACTCATTTGAAAACGTCAGTCGATATGACCATGGGAACTACACATGTATAGCGGAGAATATCATAGGAATTGGATCAATTACAACTTTTCTAAAAGTAAATTGTAAGTCCATAACTTATTAATGAATAATAAATTGCATGGAAATTTACATTGAAAATATAAAAAAGCTACCAGTATACAAAATTATTCAAATTCGTACTTTAGTTGGTATTGGTTTTTTTTAAGACGTCTTGCGTACGTTATTACAAGTTTGGTATACTTTCTTAGTTCCCTTTTGTATCTTATACATGATCGACAAATAATGTACAAGAAAAGTTCGTTTCGCAATTTTAAATGATTTCCGAATTTGTCTTAATATTCAGCTATGACAAGTTCCTTATACTTACACATTTGTAAAGAAATGCAGATATTCTATCTAAAAATGAATACTTAACTTTGGCCAGTATAATTGTTCATTGGGGATGTGGTAGGAAATTGCTGTATTTATTAATTGCAATGCCAATTACCGGGTTACAAAGAAAATCGATGTTGGATTACAAATTTATTTACAAACATCATAGTTAATCTATACAAATTCATTTTTTTTATCTCATTGAAAATCTCTTTTTAAAATACTGCTCTTAAATACGAATATAATTTGTACAGAAATGCGTGCATTCTTGTGTCAACTTTGTGATATCGGTTGCACAGATCAAGTGTGTACGTTTAAAATACTTTAGGATTCCAATATAGTGTAATCAGTTCTTTAGGAGAAATATTGATAGTAATATAAGTAACTTTCTTATAATACACCATATTCACTGTTCACATCAACAGTTCCATTTACAATATATAATGGTACAATTATATTTTACGTTTCAAAAAGACAAACCCGTGGTTTCAATTTTCCATGACTTGATTGAAGAAATCAATGAAGGATATCAAACGAAACTGTGTTGCTTTGTTAAAAGCAATCCGACACCAACATCAACGAGGTGGTTGAATGGAATCAAGGAAATATTGGTTTCTCATAACGTTTACAAAACTTGTTACACAATCGAAAGCATCAGTCGATACGACCAACGAAACTACACGTGCATAGCAGAGAATATCATCGGAATTGGATCAGCTTCTATTGTTCTAAAAGTAAAATGTAAGTGCATTAGGAATTGATTAATTATTAACACAGGGAGAAAGACATCAAGTAGTATAGACAATCCATATACACTGGTGTCAATAGTAAAAGAGGACCTATTCACCCTTCCGAAGGACATGAGCAAATCCGTGGGTTTTGGTAATGGTTAATTTTGACAATTCTAAAGCTTTCGATGAACAAATGTGTGTAGTGTTTTTTTTCTCTGTCATTTTTGTAGTTTTGTTTCGCCTTAAAATTGTTTATATTCTTTCAAATTCAGCTTTTGGATGATTTAATTTGGTACTTTTGTCCATTTAGTATTAAAGTGTACACAGTTCCGTAGGCTATTATATTTTTGACCCGCCAATCTGTCTGTCAGTCCGTCGGTCTGTCGGCCTATCTGTTCGTCAATCTGGCATTCCGTATGTTAGTACTGATCTTGTCATCTTAACTCCTCTGTCACCATTCAACAAAATTTCATGAAAACTTGTAAATAATAAGCTGACATAATTTGAAGATGTACATATCCACAAGTAATCTTTACCAGTTGAATTATGAGTAATGAAGCTTCCAACTTATGCATCTGGTTCTGGTTATTATTTGTAAGTGGCAACGCGGTGTGTTGGTATTTGAGCGTCTTTTTGTTAATTTTGTTAAGTTCGGATATCTAATTCAACAATGTCGTCATCAGAAGCGGCACATACGATATGTTTGCGTCTGTTCAAATTAATAGCTAAAAGTATATTTGAACAGTATGCAGACGTGTTGTTAAAAATGGAATAGAGAAGTACGTCAGTTAACAGAAAAGCACTTACTGGAATTTTTCTTCTTGTTTTTTTTCAAGATTTCTCAATTTCTTAAAAATTCTAACGTATATTAATGCTCAATTATCAAGATGGACTGTAAAGAAGCTTTTTCAGTTTTGAATTTTGATTTAACTAGCATCAACAGTTATTTTAGTAAACAATATAGTATTTGATCACTTCTTATGTTTATTTTTGGTGCCTTAAAAAGATAAGCCTGAGGTGTCAAGCAGTCATGATTTGATTGAAGTAATACATGAAGGTGAAACGAAAACACTTTGTTGTTTTGTTGATAGCAATCCAATACCTATATCAACTAGATGGTTAAATGCAAGTCAGGAAATATATGTAACACATAATGTAGCAAAAACATGTTACACTATTCAAAGCGTCAGTCGATATGACCAAGGAAACTACACATGTATTGCTCATAATGCTATTGGGAATGGATCGATTACTACGCTACTGCAGTTTAAATGTAAGTTTGTAATTATTAAATGCTGAACATTTAAAACAGTTTGTACAAATAAACAACTTGTTAAAAAAGTATAGTGAAATAACAGAATGTGCTTTAATCAAAAATGACAATTGTTTTATATCCAATGAATTGTAACAAATGAACTAAAGAAAAAATTTCTCCAATATATGTGTCATTACATATCTTTACATGACTGCTAATATTATAACGAAAAACTACACTGTGACCCATTTATTTGGCGAAGATGCTTTATAGATACATAATTTTGTAAATGTCAACATGTTTGATTGTGTGGCCTTAATCTACACGTTAAAATGAGTTTCTAGTTTGTTTTGGTATCACTGAGGCTTCAGTTATACTAATGCATGTTTGTATTAAACAAATCAAAACTAAAAAATAGAAATCCAGTTTAGTACATTCCAAAACGGGTACCCAGTACAAGTACTGCTGTTTGAAAAGATCCAAATTAATTTTTTTTTTAAATTCAATTCATCTTTCCATAGCAACTATTACTATTTTATTGATGCCAAAAATAAACATTGACACAATGGAAATGTTATAGAAAATTAATCAGAAATACTGTTATAGAGTAATTATCTTTTAGATTTTATGTATACTCAAAATATGTTTAATTTTGTTTTAGCTAATTATTACGTTAAAGAATCCATACAAACTATCGTCATTGTTGTTTTTCTTGCAATTGTTGCAGCAGCTGTTGCTGGGAAAGGAATGTTGTTTCGTAAGTACGCAGTGTCAGCTTATTTTTGTGTTTAAAAAAATAAGTGAATGACCCATGGTTTGCCTAAATCTACATTATTTTGACTCTTTGGATATTTTTGTCTTATTAATTGGTTACCATGCCAAATCTCATTTTCATATTGACTGTGTTGTGAAAAATTTTAAGAGAAAAAAAGATTCATTGTATTAAAAAGAAAATTTGCCATGCAGACCACAATTTATAATAACAAAACTAAATAAACATAAAAAAAAAGATTTAGGTCACGGATCTACTTAAAAAAAAATCCCAAATTGATATTTATACGAAACCATCTTTCCTCAGTCTAAATGAAATCTACAATTTATATTGAAACGCAGACTTAATGAAAAAAATTCATGTGAATAATAAACAGTATGTTTTTTTTTAAGAGAACACTGCAGTTCATCTTCTGCTTTATTTCACTTGGATGCATAGGTACATATAGTAACGTGTACTGGTATATTATGAAATGTTGTACATTCTGATTTCGAAGTCTAAAAATGTTGTTCCATCTAGGATTGAAGAGAATATGAATCAATGTCCGTATATTGTTAGACAAATAAAGTTAATTTAGTTCATGCTAATTTCTGTTTGATGTTTTGATTACAGTGCATTAAACACGGAAGAAAAATCAGAGGTACGTAGAATTTTATATTTTTCATATTACAGAAAGGATTATACGTTTTAAGATAAAATATTTGTAAGATGTTGATATTAATGAAAACCAAAATGAATATACAAAGTCTCCATTAACCTAATACACGTGTCTTAAGATCTAAAGCTGCATTATGATGTTTTATCGTTACACAATGAAAATCTACAGGAAACGTCAAAACTCTAAAAAATAAAAAAAAAAATTGACTCGTTTAACATCAACGGTACAACATTTATTTTACAAGTTGCTCATTTCTACAAATTTTTACTATGCAATGTTGAAAATTATTTAACGAAAACTATATTTCATTAACCCGTGACAAATTGTTTTTTGGAGGATATCAACAACTAATGCCGAAACCCAAAGGGAAAATGATGGTGAAAGTGACCATTATATGGAGATTTATACGATAGATGAGAACATATTGACGCCATGGCAAGGTATGAACAAAATTGTAGCAGTCGAATATATTATGCAAATCAGGTGTTGGGTAGTGGTTAAGCATTGCATTTAATTTGACTTTTCCAAGTTAAGTGTATATCCTCTGAGCAGATGATACAAATAATTGTAACAATATATAGCCTGTTTAAAACTTGAGTTACACTTTTACAGGTACATGTAGGCATTAGTTCATTATGATACATAATCCATTATTTCCTGTTTTGTGTGTAAATAGGAGGATTGAAATAAAGAAATTACCATAAAAAATACAGTCGATGTTGTGTACCCCTTGTAAACATCTGATATTCTATTATCATTATCTGAAATACGTCATATACTAATTCTTAGATATTTTGACGCTCTCGTTCAGACTATAATTCATTATAAGTCTTTCATTGATATGGTCATAGTTATGAATTAACTTTTTACAAAATTTGTAATTTTGAAATACTCAGGCTTTTCTACATCTCGAATAGATTATATTAGCTGTACTCACGTGTGAAGTATGTTTTCGGCAATTGATGTTTTTGTGTGTTGCAGATTTCATATAGTAATTCTGGATAAAAGATTTTTTTTCAGTTTTGAATTTGAAGGAATATTAAACGAAAACGGCCGAATTATAAACGTTATTTAATCATGGTGATACATAATTTAACTTAATTCAAAAACGATGTTGCAAACTGACACACTTGTTTTAGTTTAAAAAAAATACAAATTTAATTGTAAGCATAAATGTATTAATGTGTTATATGTTCCCTCTTAGAAAACAGTAACCAGAATATGACTACAGTCGTAAGAGCAGTTCTTGAGAACAGAGATATAAGCCAGGTGTCTGTAAGACATTCATCAACATCATCCGACGATGACAGTAATGCTTCGGTATATTTAGACGATGGTTATGAACATTCATATACCATATTATTGACAAATAATAGTGGTGAAGACGAACATGTATATCTCAATCCAACCAAAACGCCAAATAGTGCGAACTCAACTCCTTTTGAGAACGCTGCTTGTGGAAATTCTTTTGAATTGACAGATCAAACAAAAACACATTGTGAAGCTAATAGTGGTGAAGAAAATAATGAATCCGACACATAATAAAAGCAAGTTCAACAAACAGATAACTATTTTTGTGGGTCACACAAAACAGAAAACGTCATTGAAACTTTAAACTAAAATATAATACAATACGTTCTTTGAAATTATATCTTAATTATTAAATGGCGCCTAAGTATCAAAGAATGAATTGTATTTACACAACCAAATGGATTGATTTATGTATTTAATTGAAATTTTAATATAATTTATGTATTGGATTTTATTTTTTCATGAATTGGAAGATAACATGTATAGTTTGTAAACTGTGTCTCATATCTAGACTTACATTTGTATTTGTCTAATTGGGTTTGGATAAAAACAATATTTCGGACAAATTGGATGATTTAATTTTCCCAATTGTGATCTTAACAATTTTATAAATCAACGGTCCAGGAGGCCTTGCATACATGAATTATATGCATTTTCTTGTCGCTGTATATATATATAAAGTTTCTAATAGAAAGTTAAAAGTATTTCTTTTAATATCAAATGTTATTGATTGTTGAAAATTATTGTCAATTTGTTTTATGAAGGTCAAGCTGGACTTAACAGTGTCATTGGAATCCTTCATCTCAAGTTCGTGAAATCAATATTTTAAACATAATCACCTTCTAGGAATTATGTATTGAAAAGAAAACGGAGGAAGTCAAATAATTGTGCTATCTTCTATTTATACTTTGTAAAACTCTCATCTACCTTATAAAGACAAGATAATGTTCTAGTTTGCCGACTTCTACTTAAAACCTAATAAAAAAAATGTCAATCAAATACAGTCTTGTAATCAAACGTTTTGATAATATTCGTTTCAGAGATTGGTTCTTATCTAACTGGTTCTTTAACTTATATCAAAATTGAGTCCCTTAACACGCAGCAAAAACTAATGTAGAACACAACCGATATTAATTGATTTAAGTGAAAATCTATCCCGATATATAATAATAATAATAAAAACTACCGGTTAAATCAACTAAAGGGAACATTACATCTGACAAAAACTGACAATTTTGTCAAAAATAATATTACCGCAAAATATGACTATACGAAATATGAACAATAACACATATTTTTACTGCTCATTTGTTAAATGTACATTAGACCAACGGTTCATAATGTTTATCAATAAACATGAATCGGTTATGCATATTCAAAGAATTAAAATCAGCCAAACGACTGTGGTATTTGTACATTAATAAAAGATATAATTTAAAACGTAGTTATACATTGTCAGTCGGCCTTGATAAGTTTTTCGCAAAGTAATTATCTTTCTAATTATCATTATTATCAGGAAACGGATTTTCAAAGACATATATAGATTTGATCCATATGATTATTTTAATTTGTGCATTCTCCTTTAAATGAAAATAACACTTAATGATTTTAAGATACATGAAGTACATGCACTTGATGAGGAATTTATTTGATAACATCCTTCGGAAATATAAGTTAAAAATAGATCGAAGTCAAATTAGAAATGACTTTGAACTTGTTTAAGATGTTGTTCGAATAGGAAACACAACTGCGATCTCTATAATAAATACAGAAAAACCACTTACAATTCTAATGTAATATAAATTTTACTTTTATCTTTAACTTCTTTTTTTCAGAAAAAAATGAACGCATAATTTTAGCCTGACACATGAAAAATAAGAAAAGAGGAGAATCACCTAGGGTTAAAATGCTCCAAAAGATGAATCAACAAAATGGTTCATAGATAACTGATAAACATATGCGAAGTTAAAAAAAATGTTAAGTTATTGTAGATAATCCTGATGATTATAATTTCAAAAGATATCAAGATAAATTCCGATCTTTTTACAAGTGGCAAAATGTCGACCTATGACAAACGCAAAAGGATTGCAAAAGTACAATAAAATATACATGACATATACATACATTTCGTAAAATTTTAAGTTAATAGGGCTCAAGATATAAAACATTTATATAATACCACAGCTAGCGTTAAATCATATTAATTTGTAAATACAAATGATCCTGCAACTATGCTTTTGATATTAGAGTAAATGTGTAATTATTCATTTCAAATCCATAGTTTCACTGATACACGAAACTCAAATGCACCCTATTTCAAGCTCAAGACGCTACCTTGCACTACCTCGTTATATATTTTCCTTATTATAGTTATCACAGGTACCAGGATTATAACTTAATACGCATGACGCGCCTTTCGTCTACATAAGACTCATCAGTGACGCTCATATCAAAATAGTTATAAAACCAAAAGAGTACAAAGTTGAAGAGCATTGAGGATCCAAAATTCCAAAAAGTTGTGCCAAATATGGCTAAGATAATCTATTCCTGTGATAAGAAAATCCTTCGTTTTACGATAAATTCAAAGTTTTGTATACAGGAAATTTATAAAAATGACCACATAATTGATAATCATGTCAACACCGAAGTGCTGACTACTGGGCTGGTGATACCCTCGGGGACGAAACGTCCACCAGCAGTGGCATCGACCCAGTGCTGTAAATAGTTATCTAAGGTACCAGGATTCTGATTTAGTACGCCAGACGCGCGTTTCGTCTACATAAGATTCATCAGTGACGCTCATATCAAAATAGTTATAAAACCAAAATACAGACACGACTAACAAATTACCAGAATATATCTTAAACTGTATTTAATATTCTTAGAGAAGGCTATGTTGAAATGAGATATAAAGAAAACAGAAACTAAAATGTTTTGTTTCAGGGCAGATCTTGATTTTACTCTTCTTTATAAAAAGTAAAATAAAAAAAATAATGGAGATATATGTGACGACAGTACACAAATTTCTAAATTTTGCAGTGCAAGATACTAACATCTGACGGATAAACGTAACTGTATTGCGGAATACAAAATAAAAAGTACATACCACACATATTCAAGCAAATAAAAAAAAAACAAACCCAAAACAAACAGTGTGTTTCAAATCCAGGTAATAGTTTGACATTTAACTATAAGTAGACAACCATCAACTAATACATTTCAGTTGCACACACAATTGGAAAAATATTTTAGCGAGCACATATTTTGGGATTAAATAGCTGAATGTCAGTAAATACACTCATCATAGATATCCAGGATTAAAATTTTATACTAACGTAAGACGCGCGATTAATCTAAAAAAAAAGACTCATTAGTGTCGCTCGAATAAAAAAAAATGTTAAGAAGGCCAAATTTAGTACGAAGTTGAAGAGCATTGAGGACCAAATGTCCCTAAAATTTTGCAAAATACAGCAAAGGTAATCTACACCTGAGGTAGAAAAGCCTTAGTGTTTCAAAAATTCAAAGTTTTGTTAACAGTTAATTTATAATTATGAACATATCAATGATAAATTACATATAACATATATAAGTTTAAAAGTTAAAGAGTTTTAATGGAAATGGACATATCGAAAAAAGTAAAATCACAAAAATACTGAACTTAGAGGAAAATCAATTCGGAAAGTCCATAAACATATGGCAAAATCAAATAACAAAACGCATCAAAAACAAATGGACAAGAACTTTCATATTCCTGACTTGGTACAGGCATTTTCAAATGTAGAAAATGGTGGATTAAACCTGGTTTTATAGCGCTAACCCTCTCACTTTGATGACAGTCTCTTCAAATTCCGTTATATTTACATTGATGCAGACTTCAAATAATGCATAGTTGAAACGGAACTTGTCACGTATGTAATCAAAATAAAATTATTGAGACTCTTGAAAGTCCAATTTATCAATTAATCAATGTAAAACCATGTAAAAATAGTTATAAGAAAAAATTACAACTTTGTTACTTACAAATGATGAGACGACACTTGTTGGAAGAGATATTCTATCAGGAACCAATTATACAGGTAATCCAAATAATACAATTTTTAATAGAATAACATTTATTTTAAATTTGGAAATTATTTCGGAAAATATGTAATGAATACAAATTATTAATGTTTGGAAACATATGAGTGAAGTCTCTCTTTCTGTCTCATTCGAGATAGATTTTGTGAAGTTATTGATCAATTTCTTTTTTTGATTTGATGGATTGAATGTAAGTGTTAACTTCACTTTAATCACTATGAACATTATCTTAGCAGCCTGAATGTTTTATTGGTAAGACGTCTGAATGCACAGAAAATGACTTCAATGTACCTTCCCCTGAAATCAAAGTTCCTGCTTGTTTGTTATGATATTTTTTTAAAGGAATACCAATACAGATCAACATACTTATGAATCTTGAGTGACTTCATAAGAAGGGTTACTAGGTTAGGTCTAAAGCGGGAAACCACTTACACTTCACAATCAATTCGACCTTAACCTTTAACGTCTATTTCCTTTACAAGTCCGAACGTGTCATTAGGTTTGAACAACATTTTATTCAATAAATCAAGTTAGTTATTTCCATTGTAGATAAGAAAATCCAAAAAAAACAATATTGCTCATTTTAATCTATCTCCGAAAACTCTTCATTTCTACTGAAAATAAAAAACAAAACGGCGAGGTGGACTAAGGAATCTTATTTGCTTTAAATAATGACACATTTGTTTTTAAAGATAACTGATGAGTATATTCAAATTATTAATATGAGTGGCAATAATTTTATTGATGTATATATAAATTTAACCATTGGAAAAGTGACATGCTTTAATACAATGAACGTTGATAAAAGTTAATTGAAAATTTAACAAAGCGAATGGGAAAATAAATACATCTGTTACTGGTCAAGACAGACTTCCATTTTACAACGCAGTTGAATATCATAATTTAAAAGTTAATCAACAAGTAGAAATAAACGAGAATAATCTTGCTCTTTAAAAAAAAAACTGAATATGCAAACAAAATTATACTCCATTTCAATTTCTAAGATTAAGTAGGGAAGCCTAGGGTTTTAGCACAATCGACATTTGAACATTTTGCTATCAAAAGTTATTCCCAAAAAGATTCGACTTGACTGAACTTTCATCATTGAAGCTATTTGATAATGAAGACATCCGTTTTTAAAAAAAGGCATATATGATATAGGAAGATGTGGTATGAGTTCCAATGAGACAACTCTCCTCCAGATAATAATTTATAAAAGTAAACCGTTATAGTGCAATGTACGGCCTTCAACACGGAGCCTTGGCTCACACCGAAATATGTTCGGTGTAAAAGGGAAGCTAAAACTTATGTTTGAGAGCACTGTGTCTTTATGATCATCGTAAAAGATGAGGAGATATGTCATGCAAATCTTCAAATAAATGTACATTAACATACATGACAACCAATTTTGTTATATTTGGGTAATAAAATGAAAATGCCTATTGAGGGATGAATGAAAGATAAACGATCAACTGTACAACGTAAAGCGTTCGAAATGCCAATAAATTTTATCTTGCTAGATACTCGTAGTTGTAAAATTAACCTATGATCTCCATTCTTGTTTTTTTTTCATCTGGAGTTCGTTTTCTTTGCTAATATTTATAATTTTAATTAGTAATGTTTAATTATTTAATAAGTCTCAATCTATCCTTGACTGATTTCTGATGTTTTTGTCGTTTATGGTTTAACTTTTTTTTATTCGAGCGTCACTGATGAGTCTTTTGTGGACGAAACGAGCGTTTGTCGTAAATAAAAATGTAATCCTGATATCTATGAATACTTGTATGTTTAAATTTTATTGAATGTTTTTTTTTCATTTATCATTTTTAGTACGTCATATTTACCTTATAAATTCGTAGACATATTTAACATTAACAAATCTTATTTTAAACGACATATCAAACTAAACGATTCATATACCCCAATTCAACCATCACATTAATTTCGAAATTCGGTGCAATACAGGATCGTGTTAAATATATAAAAAGGCCCAACTTTACATTTTAAAATTCATTTCCTTTCAACAGGAAATTTTTATTATTATTTGTTTTTAATTACTGGTGTATCATTTGAACTGCCATTTGCTAAAACAAGAGGAAATAATTGGCAAAGTTTATGCACGCTTAGTAATATATGGTAAGTTGGTGTGATATGTGCAGTTTAAAACATTTGAAGTATAGCACTTATTTTGGTGAGAAATTCAAGTCAGATTTCTTTTAAATATGTAATATAAAGTCAATGGTAAATCTTTAAAAAAAAACGTTGATCGAATTAAAGCCTACATTTTTGTGTGTTTTAATGGTATATGTTGAAGTGTTCACGAAACGTATTTACTAACAAAGCCATATTAAACATTAAAATTTTATATCTGAATAATATGGTGCATCAAGTCGATTGATATCTTTCAAAATAATTACTGCTTGCATTTAAAAATAAATAGACTGGATTTACTTTATCAAATTAACATTAAACTTGGAGTGATATAAAATATGTGAAGAAAAAAAGTTTCTAACTAAGACTTTTTAGTGTCATCGTGTTAAAGTATAAAAGATAACAAGAAATTGAATAAATTTGGTGGAAGTCGTTTTCTTGATTTATCTTCACCAGGAACACACATAGGCAAATAGTTTGGAAATAACGACCAGTGCTGAGCTATATTATGAAAGGAACTATACATACTAGCTTAGTCAACATACTCGAGAGAGTTTGAACAAACTTCTGCTACACATATGTTAATTACACTTTTCATACTTTATGCGTCTGAGCATTTTGAAACTTGCCGGCTCACCCAAAGACGCAAAAAATACACCATATAAATTCAAACAATTATTTACAAACGTTTCATTGACGATTAAAGTCTAAAAATGTAAAAACAAACTTTATCATCAGCAATGCTTTAATACATTGTACTTGTTTTTGAGAAATTATGTTTATTTTGGAAAGAGTTTCAATCAAAGTACATTTCATTTGTCATATTTCTTTTCAGTAACAAAGATGAAGAATTATTGCCTAACGTGTATATCATTCTGTCACGTTCTACGTCTCATAGAGTCTGGTAAGTATTAGTGTTATTTGTTGGACTGAAAACGACACATATAATAGCTGATACATGAGGAAGCAGCTAAAACAAAATGTTGGGTCATTTACTACAATTTTATCGTTATCATATATTTGGACACAAAATCATTCCGCTTCTATTCTATTCTTCAGTATTGGTTTTTTGAAAGCAGTATTTCACATGTGCACTACATATTTATGTA